>DF357837.1:22769-40480 GCA_000787875.1 Solanum virginianum | reverse complement strand
CTCAACAGGAAAATACTCAGAGTCACCACCAGCCGTCCTAACTCGAGTTTGGGCTCCATCGTACATATCCTTAATCACCCTGGTATACACCAAAGGCACACCTTTAATCTCCAGACACCTCCATATAACGTCTCTAGGTACTTTGTCATAAGCCTTCTCCAAGTCAATGGTAAGTTAAGTTTACCAACCCTTCAATCCAGGTGGAAGGTAAATTTCACTATATGATTCAATCAATTGCCATAGTGCGACATTACTAACACTTACCTATTATTCCAGTAAACCTCCCCTTGATCCAGTTTAGTTGATTAGATGAGAAACATCAATCGAATCCTGTTAATTAATCTATTTTCTTATTCATCACTACCTTGATCCAGTCAGTAACATTAGGTGAGTTCTAACATTGGTCACCATTAAAAAGCATGCAAAATGAAGAAAATTAATTAATACATACATGCACACTTTTCAAGAATTATGAATTATCAGATTTTACCTTGTTAGCTCTTCATGGTTCCCACAATCCTAGTTGTGGATTTAGCTACTAATATTTATTGTAGATGCAAGAATCATGATATATAATAACATAATTACGCACTTAAAAAGATGAAATTAAGAATAAGAAATCCAAATTCTTCAGCGGAAATCACAAAGTATGAATTAAGATCACAAAATATTATTTCCTAAGTGTTTCTCAATGTTTCTCCTTGTTTTCTACTGGCTCTCTCATGTGTTTTCTAGTTCCACACTGAAAAATAACCTAAAAAACCTATTTATAGTATTTAAAATACAAAATCAATCAAAATAGGAGAACTAAATTCGACAGGCACTATAAGCATCTCTACGAGCCATATAAAGTTCTATGGCCTGTAGTTAAGGCTTTGTGGACTTCATATTCAATTCTGGGTTTGAATTCTATGAGATCTTTCTACAAACCATATTCAGACTTATGACCTGTAGAGGGTTTCATCTGATGAACTTTCATTAACTCTCCACTTTCTGATCCTCAGGGTACAAAATCATATCTATGACTTGTGCTTCATTCTATGGCTTATCTTCATGTTTGTAGATTCAACTTTCAAAAATCACCCCTTCACTGTATTTTTCTACGAGACCAACTCTATAGACCGTGAAAACTTCCACAGCCCGTAAAGGGTGTCATAGAACAGTAAAAACTTCAACTTCCGTACACTTAGCCCAAAGTCAAGCCAAACCTTGTAATCCTACAAAACAAATATAAAAAACATATCTATGAATATCGCTTTGAGAACACATAAAATTCTAAGTTTTAAGCATAAAAAGTGTTGTAATTTGAAAGCACATCAAACACTTTACTCGAATTTGAGAAGCATAAAAACTTAGCTTCAATTTGAGGAGCTTTGGAACTTGAGTCTCAGCTTAGATTTGATGAGATGCATTTTAGATCCATGTGTAAAAGAGCATTTTGACTTGAAGCGTTTGCACGAATTGAAAGATTTTTCTCAAATTTGAGAAGCTTTGTAACTTAAAGATGTAACTCAAATTTGAACTGCTTCATGATTTCAAAATTTCACTCATTAATTGATGTTCTTTCAATTTAGAGGTTAAACTCAAAATTAAAAAGCTTCACAATCTGAAGGTTAGCTCAAATTTTAAAAGCTTGCAAAATTTAAAAGTTGGCTCAAATTTGAAAAGCTTTATGGCGTATAGTTTAGGCTAGTATGTCCAAGAGTATTTTAACTTGCAGATTATCCTTATGCATTAAGGAGCATTTTTAACTTGCATTTTATCCCTATGTGTTAAGGAGCATCAAGACATACATAGACTTTTCAAAGTCATTTTTAAACATAGACTTGCCTCTACTTTGGAGTTCTTCTATATCTTCATCTTCATGAGGCTCATGGACAAGAGATCGATGATCTCTTCTTATAGTCATGCTTTCCATGTCATGTGCATGAGTGGACAACTCTTCAAATATATTAGGCTTTAATCTTTACAAGATATAGTGTAGATCCCATTTCATGTGTTAGATGCACATTTCAATGCTATAAGTTTCAATAAGGCGATCTTTGCAGTTGAGAATCAAATTTATCTAGTGAATGATAAAGTCAACAACTAGCTCATCTTCACATTAGCTAACGACATGTCTTGTGCTAGAGAAACAAGTGAGGAACTCTTTCTCTAATAGTTCCCAACAATCTATAGAACCAGTTTCAGGATTTTTATACTAATCAAAGGCATTTTCTTTTAGAGATCGAATGAATTACTTGACGAGATAATCACCATCTGTTCCAGCATCATTGCAAGTTTCAGTAAAGTGCAATATATGTTGTTTCGAATTTCCTTTGCCATCAAATTGTTAAAACTTAGGAGGTTGATAACCCTAAAACATCTCTAAATTATCAATCCTTTGTGTGTATGGCTTTGGAGAAATAAGGGAAAAATTAGATGAGAATTTTGTCAAGCCTTCAATTACTATAGTCAAGCTTCCTAGTTGCTCATCCATAGATGAAACATCAGTTACCTTTACTCTCATGATTATTAATGATGTCTGATAACACCTAAGTTACACCTCCTTTTAGAGGAGAAAGTGGTCACCATCAAGATATAGAATCTAATCAAGTTTAGGGTCAAACCCACAGGGAATACATAAGACTCAAAAGAATTCAGTGATTGCAATTAGAGTAGTTAACCAACTTATTTCCTCAAACGGGGGGAGGGGTTTGCAATAACTAAGGAAAAATAAAACTAAACTAACACAAGAGAGAATTCAATATGAAGAGAAACTAGGATTTTGTGTTCCCCATGATTCCCTAACTTAGTATCACCGGATAACCTAACTCGTTTCTAGTGTGTAGCATGCAGGACGGTAAGTTAAGTTTACCAAGCCCTTTGGTCAAAGGTGAGAGATGAATTTCACTATGTGACTTGGTCCATCTCCGTAGTGTGCATTACTAACCCTTACCTATTATTCCTAGTACAACCTCCCCTCGACCCAGTTTAGTTGATTAGACGAGAACACATCAATCAAATCCTATTAATTAATCTTTTTTCTATTTATTACTACCTTGGTCCTGTCAGTAACACTAGGTGGGTTCTTATGTTGGCGACCATCAGAAAATATACAAAAAATGAAGAGAGTTAATTAATACATGCATGTATATTTTCCAAGAATTATGAATTATCTGATTTTACCTTGTTAGTTCTTCTTGATTCCTACAACCCTAGTTGTGGATTTAGCTACTCATGCTTTGTGTAGATGCAAGAATTATGAATTGGAAGAATATAATTAAAAACTTAAATAATAGAATTAAGAATAAGCAAATCCAACTTCAATAAGAATCACAAGCTTAAAGATGAAATTCAAACACAAACGTTCTCAAAGACTCTCCAATGTAACATCACTATTTTCTCTCCTTAATTATGGAGTTCTCTGAACAATATGTCAAAACTGATGAAAAATAACCTATTTATAATAAGTAAAATACATGTCCTAAATGAAATAGGATAATTGGTTAGCATGCCATACTAGAGGGGTTTACGGGTCATATTGCATTCCACAGCCTGTAATCAGGGTCTTGTACAAAGTTGCTGGAAAATTGTACTTCAAGTTTATGACACCCCTGTACAACTCATAAAGTGATTTACGACCCGTAAAGGGGTTTTGTTTAATGAATCTTCAGAAAGTCCCAATCTCTGATCCTCAGGGAATGAACTATGGTCTACGACATGTAAATCATTCCATGACCCATCTGGATATTTGTAAATTCAACTTCAGAAAATTAGTCCCTCACTGGAATTGTTTAGGAAACCACTTAACTACCCGTAGAATGGTTTATGGCCCATAAAGGGTCTTGTATTACATAAAATTCAGTAACTTCTATATTTCTTCCCAAAATCAAGGCCAAACCTAAAATCCTGCAAACATAATACAAAAACATATAAAACCAACTAATATTGCATTGAGAACACACAATATTCCATGTTTTAAGCATCAAAAGTGTTGTATTTTGACACCATATCGAAACCCTCAACTTAAAATTGTTGCTTGTCCTCAAGCAATGGACTCAATCTATATAGATAATACAGTAACACACTTACCTCAACCTAATGGCGTACATTACATCAATTCCAAACTCAGATACCCACACCATCTTTTCAAAACAAAATTAGATAGTCATCTAGCAAACTAGCACAGACTAGTGTATGTGATAATAGAACTATGACAAGTGAGATAGTATTAACAATCCACAATCACTGAACAAGTCTAATGCCAACAATGTAATACAAGTGCCCTCATAGAAAGGAGTCCCATATCTGACACTCAAGGATGTTTTTATGTATAACTTTGGGACTATGCAAGATCACTCACTCTCATAAATGATATTCATGCATCATACCTAATACCATAGGCTTTCCCCTATACTCATGACTAAGACCTTTAACCACTTGGACTAGGATCACTTTAGGACTTTCTAGGCTTGTAATGTAGGCTTAGGGGGCTTTGATATGGTACTTTGGGAACGTAGTGATAAAGACCCTCCTTGACACTGCGTTTTTCTATATTTTGGCCCTACCAACTCTGTTATTTTCATCTCATTTTCCCTTTCTCCTATTTCAAGCTTTTCTGTGTTTTTTTTTTCATTTTCAACCTTTTACCTTGCTTTCACACTTTAGTTTTTCTTTTTAGCTCACAACTAAGGCATCACTTATTTTTCTTGCACCTAATATATGATTTTCCCCTTTTTCTCTATATCACTAACTTGCCTGCTTATCTTTGTGTTTCACCCTTACACTAGCTACCCTCAACTTAGACTTTTTGTCTGTGTTAAGGTGCACATTATCCATCCTTAAAACTAGGGCCACTTTTGGTAGCCACCCCCAACTTAGGGTTTTTGCCTCAGTCAAGGTACACAATGTTAAAAGAAGGACCAGGGCTAATTTCAGAATTTTAAACTAACAAGGCCAGGTTAATCAGGTGTTTTCAAAGAATAGGTACATGTTAGGCTCAAACATTAGGAACAAGGGCTATATTGCAATTTTGGTTAGTCATTTAGGCTAAGTGAGCTATTAAGAACTAAGGCCTAAGATCCTTGTCTAATCCAATTAATCTACTATCAAACTTAGAGTAATAGGAAAAGTTTTGAATTAGTACAAAACACATGAATCTAGTAAATTAAGCTCACACTCACATGACACTGACTACATTATCAACAAAAGACTCTCAGATCGTGCTTTTTATCTCAAATTATGCTCACTTATCAGAACAATGCAATCAACACACCTAAACATGCATGGATTTTAGCTAAACTACTAATCAAAATTTTTGATGGGTACCATTTTCAAACAAAACACAAAAATATGTTATATGCACATGTATTAGTATAATATGCTACAAATATTATCTAAACATCATAAACATGCCAATTTAATAGAAAGTAAATATCCACAGGGAAAAAAACACAGGCAAGAAAATCTAGGATAAAAAATTAGGGTAGTTATGGACCCAAGCTACTCAGACTTCATGGAGTCCCATAACGACCCACACCCCATCGAAAAAGATGTGTATTGTCCCTAATGCACACAATCAAAGCAAAATAACATATAAAGGGGTAGTTTGGGCACCCTCCTCCTATTAGGTAGTCTTCTCATCAGTAGTAGTACTCTGTCTGAACGGGCAGTACCCCTCATGCTCTCATGCTTTCGAGTTTGTCATCTCTCCTATTTCTGTCTCAATCTCCTTAAGACAAGCTTGAGCTCCTCCTGCTCTGTAAGCTTAACAAGTAAGCTTATATCATCTGGAACATCATCCTCTATCTAGGGTCTTTTCCCATGGGAAGACTGAATGGGCTCATCAAGAGCAAAAGGTCAACCACTGGCACTAGAGGCTTAGTCGCTGGTAATGCAGCCAGTGCTACCAGTGCTGCTATCATGTCAGCCTAGAGTCACTAGATCTCTGTCTAAAGGGCCATCAAGTATGATGGTCAGAATGTGCAAATGTTCTATTATACCCTCTCCTCTCAGGTGCCAATATGGGCATCCACGGCAGAGAGACAGTCCTGAATTGTAGCGATCGTGAATACCTACACACAACCCTCTAAGTTTGAAATGTCTTGGTGAACCCATGGCCTGATCTGATGAATAAGCTAATTCAACTGCGACTCAGCATGAGATAACCTCTACGCCAAGGCCTGTATAGATGCGCCAGACATGTAAACCATGCCCTTGGGAATAACTTATGATGTATGGCCTGTGGTACAGGAATAGAAGTAGTGGGCCCCCTCTTTTCAGTAGTAGCAATAGTGGTCGTGGTAGTCTGTGAACCCTCAGGCGGTAGTGCTGAGGTGAACTTCTCAAGCACAAGAGTAAGTTATGCTCGCCGGAGTACTATTGAGTTCTCTTCAACCTTGATCAGGCTGGGATACAAAGTACATTTGGCCTCAATAAACTAGTCCAGATGGTTCAAACTCTCCACCCTCAGCTCTAGATATAGCCTGTATATCAAGCAAGGGAATAAGATGGAGGTACACCTCTTAAGGGCGGCCTCATGAGGGATGGGAGGAGGAGGCCTAAGAATGGGCTTCAACTTCTATGGCGTGCCAGCAACTTTACGCACCCTATCCTTTCCATAATCATCTTCTATATCTGCTCGGCTATGAGGTGGGCCTATTCAATATCATAACCAGCTAAGATACTGGCAACTAATACCGCATGCTCTGGCATTAATGTATTATCACCAAGAGTAGGGCGGATGTGTGAATAAATAATAGCCCACCAAAACATGGCGGGAAGTCTGAGCAAAGCCTTGATAATAGGCTCTAAGTGTGTGGCGATCCATGAAGGTTCAGAACCTTGATTAGCAATATAAATGGCCACCTATCTCATTAAAGTGGCTTGTCGCTCTGGATCTCTCATCTACCCCACCCTGTAGTCAAACTTTACGGTGGATCTAGAGGTAGGGAACTCTGGTAAAAAAGCATCCGGTGGATGGTGGTCTATGATATGTCCACCTGCCCGCACCTCACTCTCATCTCGGTTAGTATGGGCTGAGCGAAGGGCTTCTTCCCTTTGGGAAGAATGCTGTGAATAGTGGCTATATACAAAGCATAAAACTCACTCACTATAGTCGGGGAGTATTGTCCAAGTGAATATTTGAGCTACTGAAGTCTGTATCGAATCATCATATCCTGGAGACTGGGGACACTGTCGAGCCTGTCTGGGATCACTCGAGGCTCCTCATAGATGGAGCAGGCTGGCTTGCCTCACTCTACCAGTTGTGCACCCTCCATATATATCTCCCGCATGCCTTTGATATATCACTATTTACATGGAGCGTCTGGAGGTGATAATCGAGGTAATGTGGAAGACTTTGTATTTGATCCATCCTCAGAGCCTACCACAAAGTTGGACTTCTCTCTAGATAGAGTTATCTAGGGTGAATTGCTCCTGTTGTTATCTCTCTTATAATACTTGGGAGTGCGAACGACAAAAGCCTAAGTCTGCCCAGCCCTAGCAGCAGCTCTGGTCTATGGTCGATCTGCCTTGGGGTCTGGATTGACCCCGAGGTACTCTAATGAGCCACTCAGTGTGGTGCCCTACTCATCATCCAAAGACTCATCTCTGAACCTTTTTTGCAATGCTAGGATCTTATCACGTTTGAATTTTGGGTCCATTGTACCCTATTATATCAAAAATATCTTGGATTGCCTCCCAAGTAGCGCCTGATTTATTATCGTGGCATGCTTGGAAAAATTGGTTATTCAGACTTCACCAATAACGCAGACTCATTCTTCAAGTCATCTAAACGTTTTATGGACTAACAGATATTGAAGATGACTTCTTCATCGTTTAATCTGAACTTGAACTGACATGCTTCCATATCCACTAGTGCTCATTGAGTGTCTAGGAATGATCTTCCCAAGATGATTGGGACGTTAAAGTCGACTTCACAATCTAGGATCACAAAATTTGTGAAGAATATAAACTTCACAACCTTGACCAACACATTGTATAATATCCCCACAGGATTCTTCACCATGCAATGCACCATTAATAACCACATGCTCATCGAATTAGGGGGCTCCTAATCCAATCTTCTTGAAGACTACAAGGGGCATCAAATTAATGCTGGCACCTAAGTCACATACTGCCCTTGCGAACTCCACATCTCCAATGGTGTAGGGTATAGTGAAAGCACTAGGATCTTCTCTCTTCTGAACCAAGGACCTTGTAGCAATAGCACTGCAATGCTGAAGCTTTTGTAAGAGCTCTTGACTTACAATGTGTTTCTTTGTAACTAGGTCCTTCATGTATGCATACCCTGGCATCTTCTCCAATGCCTCAATGAGAGGGATGTTGATGGAGAGGTGCTTCATTATGGAGAGAAAGTGCTTGAATTTTCCTTCCTCCTCCTCATTTTGATTCTTTGAGGGATGGGAGGAGGAGGCCTAAGAATGGGCTTCAACTTCTATGGCGTGCCAGCAACTTTACGCACCCTATCCTTTCCATAATCATCTTCTATATTTTCATGATTGGCCGCAACTGCCTACTCTCGAACATCATCCTCATCAACTGGCTTGGGAGGATCAATGGTTCTCTTGCCACCCCGAGTAGTAACCGCTATTTACCCTTTATTTTTAGGGTTCTGAACTGTGTTGCTAGTCAATGTACCCCTCTAACGCTGATTTAGTTGAGTTGACACTTGACTAAACTGTTGTTCAAATTGTTTGAAAGCCATGAAATGAGACTCAATTTTCTAATTAATGCTGGAAACCTTAGGTTTCATGCCCCTTAGAGTCTCACCCTGTGTCTCAGCTTTCTTAACAGGTGATCAAACATCTCCTCAATCCTGGAACTACTTACACCTGCATCGCAATTATGTGGTGGCACATAGGGACCATTTCTGAAGCCATCTCTACCACCCCAATCTGTATCTCTCTTTACGCCCCTATTCCTCTCATAATGTCCTCCATAATTGTCCCTGTAAGCTCTATCTCTGTTAAAGTTTTGACCTTGGTTTCCTTGACCTTGGCGCCAATAGTCCTAGTTGGACCCTTGGACATTGGTCCGAAAAGCCCCTATCTGATCAGCAACAAAACATACGTCCTCATCATAATAAGGCTCATCATAAATGGGTGCACGTGGAGGTTGATGAACCACTGTATTGACTAACTCTTGGTTCTATTTTATCATCACCTCCATCCATGTGAGATTTCAGGCAAGCTCTTGCATGATTTCTTCATTGATCTTTGCTTGCTAAGAACCATCACTGACAACACACAAACTTTTGGTAGATGCTCTATTTCTCATCCCTCATGCAAGATTAGTCTTGACCACTCTCTCCATCTGCTCTTTGATTCTTGCAAATGGATGATCTAAGAATATAACCCCTATGATAGTGTCAGCATAAGCCTGACTGTTCTCATCAAAGGCATGGTAAAAGATCTCCACCAAGGCATCATCAACTATCTTAGGGTTTGGGACACTCCTCAAGCATTTGGTGAACCACTCCCAAGTAGTATTGATCAAATCACCAGGAAGTTGTTCAAAGTTGTTGATCTGGTCCTTGAACTTGAACTTCTTTGATCTAGGGAAGTACATCTCCAAAAAGGCCCTCTACAAATTATCCCAACTAGTGGTCAAACTCTGTGAGAGCTCAGATAGCCAAATGTTACATTGCCTATAAGAGATACTAGGAAGACACGAAGTTCCATAGCATCTATAGACAGATTATGTGTTCCCGTCACACTCTTACAGATGAATGCAATATTATGTAGATGGCTATGTGGATCCTCCAATGGTTAGCCTGCAAATAGCTCACAATTTTGCAACATATGAAGCAACCTACTCGAAACTACAAACTTTGTTTCTGAAAATAGTGGTGGCAACACAATAGCTCCAATCACCTCCACAGCCAAAGGATTCAGCCTATACTGATTCCACTAATAAGCATTGGTATTAAAATCCTGAGGCTATGGAGCAATATCCTCAAGATAAGGTGGGTTCTCGTGATCAATATTTTCATTCTTGTTGTTGTACAGAGTTGCATTGGCCGTGTTGTTGGCATTATCTTTGGCTATTCTTCTCAATGTTTTATGGATCTCTGGGTTCAAAAAATTTAAGGGATTGTCTTGACTCTAAGTGTTGGACATACACTACACTCACCCTGAAAAAGATCCAAAAAAAATGTAAAATAAGGGAAATAAGGATTAATACCCAAATCACTTATGAATCAACTAAGTCTAGCCGTATTCCTTGGCAACAATGCAAAAATCTTGATGTCGCCTAAGTTACACCTACTTTTAGAGGATAAAACAGTCACTATCAAGATATAAAACCTAACCAAGGTTAGGGTCGAACCCACAAGGAATACATAGACTAAAGAGAATTCAATGACTATAATTCGAGTAGTTAACCCACTTACTTTCCCAAAGATTAGGTGGAGGGGGGGTTTATAATAATCAAGGAAAATTAAAACTAAACTAACTAATAAAATCAATGTGGAGAGAAACTAAGGTTTTGTGTTCCCCATGAATTCCTAACTTAGTATCACCGGATAACCTAATTCGTTTCTAATGTGTAACATGCAGGATAGTAAGTTAAGTTCACCAAGCCCTTTGGTCAAAGGTGAGAGGTGAATTTCACTATGTGACTTGGCCCATCTCCATAGTATGCATTACTAACTCTTACCTATTAGTACCAGTACAACCTCCCTTTGGCCCAGTTTGGTTGATTAAACGAGAACACATCAATCAAATCATGTTAATTAATCTCTTTTTCTATTCATTATTACCTTGGTCCAGCCAGTAACACTAGGTGGGTTCGAGTGTTGGCCACCATCAGAAAACATGCAAAATAAAGAGAGTTAATTAATACATGCACGCACACTTTCCAAGAATTATGAATTATTCGATTTTACCTTGTTAGTTCTTCATGGTTCCCACAACCCTAGTTGTGGATTCAGCTACTCATGTTTTGCGTAGATGCAAAAATTATGAATTGGAATAACATAATTAAATACTTACACAATAGAATTAAGAACAACTGAATCCAATTTTAATAAGAATCACAAGATTAAAGATAAAATTCAAACACAAGTGTTCTCAAAGACTCTCCAATGTAACCTCACTATTTTCTCTCCCTAATTACTGAGTTCTTCTAACAATATGTCAATACTTATGAAAAATAACCTAAAAATCTATTTATAATAAGTAAAATACATGTCCTAAATGAAATAGGATAACTAGTCGGCACACCATACGAGAGGGATTTACGGGCCGTACCTGTAATCGGGGTTTCGTACAAAGGTGCTGGAAAATTGAAATTCAAGTTTACGACACCCCTCTATTACTCGTAAAATGGTTTACAACCTGTAAAGGAGTTTCATCTAATAAATCTTCAAAAAGTATCAATCTCTGATCCTTAGGGCACGAACCATGGTCTAAGACTCATAAATCATTCCATGACCCTTCTGTATGTTTGTAAAACCAACTTTAGAAAATCAACCCCTCACTGGAATTGTTCATGAAACCATTTCACGACTTGTAGAATGGTCTACGGCCCATACAGGGTCTCGTATTGAAGCAAACTTCGGCAACTTCTGTGTTTCTTCCCAAAATCAATGCCAGACCTGAAATCCTACAAATGTAACACAAAAACACATAAAACCAACTAACATTGCATTGAGAACACATAAAATTCTAAGTTTTAAGCATAAAAAATGTTGTATTTTTATAGTACATCAATGTCACAGAGTAGCATGAGTTCGTGTGCAAGTTGAGCTTCAAAGGGATCATATCATGCAAGTCCTTTTTTACAGTAGAGTTCTTTGATCCAGGAAACTCAAGCGAAGATAAATCCCTTTCAGTCCTTTCGGCAATACTACTTCCTCGATCTAAAGCATTTGTGGAGGATCTTGCTCCTTTAGGAGTTGAAGATCAAAAAATAAAAGAATTGATGTGCATGACACTTGAAGTGTTTGTTTTTCTAGCATGGTGGCCTTTTTCCTCGTAGCAACTCCAAAACTTTCAAAAGTAACACCAAAAATTTTCTATACTTCAATAGAGAACTTTGAGTCAACAGCCTTAGAGAGAGTTGATTTGGAGTTGATCTTCTTGGAAGCCATTTGAATATTCTTTGATTCTTAAAAATTTGATATTAGAGGTAGAGATGGTCCTGATGGGAGTGCCAGAATTTATAGACGATAAAATTCACGTCAAGAATATAATAATCAAAAATGAAAATATCACAACAATGATAGTATTTGATTTCAATATGTGAGTGTTACAATCTCTATGAATTCTCTGATTCACCTTTTATACTATAAATTCAAGGGCTCTTGAGTTTGATCTTGAATTTGAATTTGTTCTTGAGTTTTGAATTTATTCTTGAACTTGATCTTAAATTTTAAATTTGTTCTTGATCTTGAAACTTGAATTTGTTCTTGAGCTTGAGCTTGAAACTTGGATTTATTTTTTAGCTTGATCTTGAATTCAAGAACTTTTAAGCTTGTTCTTGAACTTGTAGAGAAATTTGCAGTGTTTGATCCACGAGCTCTCTCTAGCTTTTGTTAGAAATCTTGATGTCCTCTTTGAACTATAAAACCCTTATTTATAGTTGTAGAATAGAGGAATTATAATTGGAAAGACTTTACTTTAGCCAATCAGATTTAAGTGACATGACGTATAGGGCTTTAATGAAATAGACTTGTCATTTTGATACATGGCATGATTCCATTGACTTCTTTGTTTGATTTGGCGTGCCACATCATTTGACATGTGGCGCCAACATAGGCCACTAGGATGAAGTGATATTGGGCTCATTAAATTAGACTCATCTATTGTAGCTCAAATCAATTAACTTGGACTTTAATTAAATTCATATTTATTGGACTTAAATAATTAACTCAATTATATTAATCTATAACATTTATTTGTCTAATATATACATGAATTTAATATAGTTCAAATCATTTTAAAATTTATATTTAATAAATTTTAAATAATTATAGTCATATCCTCGGTGATTAATTTAATTTTAAAGTAAAATAATATTAAAATGTAAAGATATGTAAATTGGACTAAAAATACTATTCCTCATTTTTTAAATTATCAAGATTTGATTCGACAACTTCAAATTTAAATTAAATTTAATATTTAAATTAATATATTTAAAATCAAATAAAGTACAAACCCGACTATATATTTATATGAAGAACTACTTCTTTATAATTTTGTAAACATTTATTTGGTTCTAACGTACATGAAAAGAAATAAGTGAGATAAAATTAATAACATATTAGGTTGAAATTAGAGAATAAATAAAAAATAATTAAATATTTTTTAAAAAATATTTAAAAGATTGTAAAAAAATAGCTTTATAAATAAAATGAAGGGTAAAATGTTTGCACTTAAAATAAAGTATAATTGTTTACTAAATCATAAAAGAGTAGTTCCTCATTTAAATATACTTATCATGTTTGTACTTTATTTGATTTTAAACATATTAATTTAGATATTAAGTTTGAAGTTGTAAAATCAAATTTTGATTTTTTTTTTTAAAAAAGAAAGTGTTTGTAGTCCAATTTCACATATATTTACATTATAATATTATTCTACTTTGAATTAATCAAGTTAAAATTAATTAATTATAGTAGATTACTTATTTTATTTTTCAAATTCGCGTAAAATTACTGTTCTTTTGTCTAGATAAAAGTGATTAAATATTTTTTAACAAATTATCTCTTTTATTATATTAATAAATCTTATAAAATATTATATTGTGAAAAAATTGAGTTTTCACAAACGTTATATTTATAAAAAATGTCAATAAAATACTCTATATCTATACTACCTTAAAAACACCAACTCTAGAATCTTAAAAGTTAAATTACATTAATACCCTCACTTAAAAATATCTCCTAAATTATGCGATTACCCCTCACTTGAAAATGCCTAACATAACAATAAACCCTCCCCTGACCAGCCGCTACTGTCCCGCTGCGACAACTTTGCACCTTTTCCGAAGCAATGCAACTTCTGAATTTGAAATTTCCCTACATATACCAATCAGCAGCTCCCCTTTCCCACTAAATATCATCCTCCTGCATACTCGACATATCGTTTGCTCTACTTCGTCGTTACTTCTTCTTGGTAATTTTTTTCTGCCACTTTCGTTTTTAGTTTGTTTTGTTAGTCCAATATCAAACACAAACGACAAACTATTTAAATCTTGTATAATGCAAATAACAGGTAAGCATCGCCAGTTGTTATATGTATAATGTAATATCCGGCGTCATCAGGTAGGCATTGCCTTCCTCTCTCCGCTTTATGCGCCGATTATTTACATACTAATGTTCCTTCTTCCACAAATCACCGTAAAGGATTGTTTAATCTTTTCAATTTTCTCAACTACCATATTAACAATACTATATGTTTTTACTTTAATGGAACAGACCAGGAAACAACATTTCTACTTCTATGAGGTAGTGGTAAGGTCTGCGTACATTCTATCCTCCCCAAACCTCACTTGTGGGATTTTATCGGGTATGTTGTTGTTGTTGTTCAATGGAACAGTCATTAATGTGAATTAAAGATATTGAAGCACATGAAGAATTACAAAATACAACAAGTAATTTTAGAGAGTAAACAATAAAAATAGCTGACAAGATCGATTTATAAAGAGTTGTGTTATTTGAATACACATAGACCTTTTCAAATTTTAGTCTGGATTTGCATGCATACACATGAACCATGTGTTATTGGCAGGGTTCTAAATTGTAGTAACACCTCCATCAATGAACATTGGCTAGGTGTATTCTTAATCATCACTTAATCTTTTGTATACACATCTGCTTGATAACAAGAGGGATCAAAATTGTTATAGATAGCAAAATTGCAGTAGTTAGGAACGTTATGTTCGGTTCATGATTTTTCCATATTTGTTTCATAAAAGATTTGGATAAATGTTTATCTGGGAAAAAAATTGTCCTTAAGATAACTTACACAAGCTCTACAAGTAGCACTCAACATTGATTGTGTCCTCCCCCAACTTTCACCACCCCCTATAGTCCTATCCCAGCCACCATTACCTCTTTGATATATTTTTCTAGAATGTAAAAAGATACTTTTAAAATAATTTACTATACTTTCATACCAATTACAAGAAAATGAGGAAGAGATTCACTTTTTTTTCTAGAAAATATATTTTAGAAAACACATTTTAGAAAACACATTATCCTTCATGCCAAACACACCCTGAATGCCACTTATTTTTTCTTTTTATTAGAAGTTGATCAAATTATCCTTCTTTTGGTTAGGATATTCAAATATACTTATATATAAGTATTTTACTGTGGTAATTCTTTTGTTCAGCCCCTATCAAAGATAATGTTAGTTATATATCTGACACAAAATTGATTATATGCGCAAATTAGTTATAAGAGAGCTCACAACATGCATTATACTGTTGTTGTTTGTAGAGCATTCATATTGCTTATAGTTATTTTTCGTCCTTTCAGTTTATTTTTATTTTAATTATACGACAAAGATTTTGATTTGAAAAAAACAAAGAACATAATGTTTATTAGAAATGTGTCCTTTAGAAAAGATAGCTGGAATTATTGTGATTAAGATAATAGAAAAATGTGGAGTGAGGTGTTAAGGCACAAAAAGTGAACAATTTTAACACGTCACTTATTGGTTATTACTAATTACATAAACAAAATAAATTTAAACATATACTAATAAAAATTGATAAAATAAAAAATACATAATTTTAATTTAAAATTTTAGATTATCAACCAACAATGAAAAGAAAAAAAATACTAATATAAAATAAATATATATAGGCCAAAAAGTGCATTGATATATAACTATATATACTATATACATAAAAAAAAAAGTTTACAGAAAGAATTAAAAATTTAATTCTAAACAAAAAAGTTCGAAATACGCTCATAATTCGAGTCTATATGTTATCTTTTAATTACATTATGTGAATGAAAGTACTTGATAACTAATACCCACTAAAAAGTTTGAATTTACTGACAAATAAATTTTGTGGCTGGACAGTAATATTCGTCACTAATCTCATTTAACAAAGAATTTGTATTAGTTACTAACAACTAGAGATGTAGTAATGATGACGTTAATAGCTAATTTCACCAGCCGGTTCGCACCTTCATCCCTCTTCATGCTGCAATGCTACGGGGTATCGATACAGTACCTCAGGCTCCTTTACACCCTCAAAGAGGAGTAGCCTATCATCAATTGAGCCACCTTTTTTGTGACGACCCCTCCTCATGGGTGCACATACTCAGGTATTGTCTCTGTCTGGGCCAGCCAGTTCAACCTTCATCCCTCTTCACGTTGCAGCGCTACGGGTATTGAACCTGGTACCTCAAACCCTTTTACACCCTCAAAGAGGAGTCGCCTATCACCAATTGATTTTGCAGCTCAATTGGTGATAGACGACTCCTCTTTGAGGGTGTAAAAGAGCCTGAGGTATTGGGTTTGATACCCCGTAGTGCTGCAGCGTGAAGAGGGATGAAGGCGCGAACCGGTTGGCCCAGTGAGAGACAATACCTAAGTATGTGCACCCATGAGGAGGGGTCGTCACAATAAATATTATGAATACAAATAATTTTCTCTTATCAATTAAAATATATTATATGCCGAACTTCATGTTTGTGTTTCTTGATTCTAAAATATACTTGAGCAATAAATTTAAAATATTGATCTTTGAGAAAGTAACGCACAATGGCTTACGATTATTATATAATTCAATCAATCTAATAAATACATTGACTTCGATTCCTAATAAATTTATGTCATTATGCAGCAGTAAAAAATGAATGAAATGTTGGATTATAAAAGTTTTGTAACATAAAAGTAAATGTTTCCAATAATTAATGCCGACAAAATATAGGTCAAAGTGATATGTAATATTTTTTTTATTAAGGATGTTGTTTTAGATACACAAAATAATATGACATATTGGGCCCGTTTACAGGCCTATACGTATGTGTGTGTGTGTATATATATATATATATATATATAATTTAAACTTGTTCATAGAAAATAATCCATAACATATAATTTAAAAAGATATGTGCATCATATTCTACAGCGCATTTTTCAATCACACAATAGTTTGCCCTCTAGTGATATTATCGTTTCTATGCATCACTAAAGTGTAAGGCCTGTTCACTTATACATCTAATATACTCTCATGTGCTTTGCCAATGTGGTACTTCTTATCCTAAGCTAGAATGTCACATCACCCGCTCTTGTGAACTCAGCGTTCTCCTTGATATTTGTCTTACTTCATGGGATTTGCCTAGACTCACCACTTAAATTTTCTTCATCTTACTAGGATTTACTTAAACTCAGTTTGACTTCTAGGTTGTATCAACAAGACTGTCATATGAGTGGCTCTTATACAATCTGTAATAACTCAATTACTAGTGATGCTAGTTTCTATGGGGCTAGACACTCACAACTTTTAAAAGTGTCATTAGAATGTAAGGTGTGCTTATTTATATATTCTACATCTCCATTGTATTCTGTTAATGTACATTTTTATCCTAAGCCAAGGTTCACACATACAATCTCTTTCCTAATTTTTCAAAAAAGCAAATTAAACCAATTTTTACTTTGAAAAAATTAAATGTTGGATGACTTCTTGATACATTGTTCTAATAAGTGATACAGTTAAAAATAACCTAAGAAAGTGATCCG
>DF357837.1:2840-15461 GCA_000787875.1 Solanum virginianum | reverse complement strand
AATTCCCCTTTTTGCTAAATCGGATCATACCCTTCATGGGTGAGACCTTCAAGTAAACCCAATCATCAACATTAAATTCAAGGTCTCTCCTCCTCACATTGAAATTAGACTTTTATCTACTTTGAGTCGTCTTCAATCTCTCCTTTATCAACCTCACCTTTGCCAAAGCCTCCATAACCAAATCTGGGTCTAACAAAGCCATCTCTCTAACATATAACCATCCAATTGGGGATCTACAATGCCTACCATATAAAGCCTTAAAGGGAGCTATGCCAATACTAGAGTGGTAGCTATTGTTATAAGCAAACTCAATAAGTGGAAGATGTTCATCCCAACTACCCTTTAACTCCAAAACACAAACCCTAAGCATATCCTCAAGAGTTTGGATTGTCCTTTCGGCTTGACTATCCATTTGAGGAGGAAAAGCTATGCTAAGCTTGACCCTTGTAACAAGACCCTTTTGGAAGGATCTCCAAAAATGAGAAGTGAACTGAGCACCACGATCCAAAATAATAGATAAGTATATCCCATGCAATCTAACCAACTTATGAATATACAAGTTGGCATAATCTTCGACGGCATAAGTTTTTTAACTAATAAAAAGTGAGCCAACTTTGTCATCCTATCAACAATAACCCAAATATAATCAAAGTGTTTCCTAGTCTTTGTCAACCCAATCACAAAATCCATGTTAATCTCTTTCCACTTCCAAGTAAGAATTTCAATGTCTTGGGCTAGGCCACCAGACATTTGATGTATGTTTGGCTTTCAATTATTATAAATTATGACAACCGGCTACAAAGTTGGGAATATCCTTTTTCATTCCACCCAATGAATACACCTCCTTCATGTCTCTATACATTTTTATGGGACCGGGGTGAATAAAGTAGGATAAGTTATATGCCTCCTTCAAAATTAAATCCCTCGACCCATCAACATGAGGCACACATAGCGTAGCTTGGTATCTAAGGGAACCATCTCCCCATTGGGAGAAAACCTCTAATTTACCATCCTTCACCAAAGCCTTCAATTCTAGTAAGGAGGGATCAAGGTCTTGTTTTGACTTAGCCTCTTCAATCAAAGAAGATTAGGAACCATCAAAAACCACTACACCACCATTTTCAACTTCATTCAACTTGACTTCCAACCTAGCCAACCGATGTACTTCTCCAGCCACCTCCTTGTTACCATCATCAATATGAGCTAGACTATCCATGGACACTCTACTTAAAGCATCAGCCACAACATTAGCCTTGCTGGGATGATAGTGCACACTCATTTCATAGTCCTTAAGAATTCTAACCACCTTCTTTGTCTCAAGTTAAGATCTTTTTGTGTGGACACATATTGGAGACTCTTGTGGCCGGCAAACACATCTACATGAATCCCATACAAATTATGATGCCATATTTTTAAAGAAAATACCATGGCCGTCAACTCAAGATCATGGGTGGATAATTTTGCTTATGCACCTTTAGTTGCCTAGAGTATATTATATAACCTTACCATTTTGAATCAATACACACCCCAAACCATCCCATGAAGCATCACAATAAATGATAAACCCTTCTAGCCCTTCCGTTAAAGCCAAAATAGGAGCGGAGATAAGCTTGTCTTTCAAAATTTGAAAACGCTTTTCACATTCATCAGTCTGAACAAATTCTGCCTTTTTTTGGGTCAACTTTGTCAAAGGGGAAGCAAGTAAAGAGAAACTATTCACAAATCTCCGCTAGTACCCTGCTAAACCCAAGAAACTCCTAATATCTATCGAAGTCAAGGGCCTAGGCCAATTCCTTATCACTTCCATCTTCTTAGGATCCACTTTAATTCCATCACCCGACACCACATGCCCTAGGAATGCAACCTCTTCCAACCAAAATTTATGCTTATCATATTTGGCAAACAACCTCTCATCCCTCAAAATTTGTAACACCACCCTCAAGTGATTCACATGCTCTTCCTCACTCTAAGAATAAATTAATATATCATCTATGAAGACCATCACAACTATATCAAGGTAGGCTTTAAAGACCCTATTCATGAGAT
Organism: Solanum virginianum; assembly: GCA_000787875.1. Taxonomy (NCBI): domain Eukaryota; kingdom Viridiplantae; phylum Streptophyta; class Magnoliopsida; order Solanales; family Solanaceae; genus Solanum; species Solanum virginianum. The sequence continues at coordinate 13,415 of DF357837.1, read as the reverse complement.
TCATAAATATTATTGGTGCATTAGTCAAGCCAAAAGACAACCACAAATTCAAAATGCCCATACCTAGTCCATAAAGTCATCTTGGGAATATCACACTCCCCCACCCTCACTTGGTGGTACCTAGACTAAAGATCAATCTTAGAAAAGTTACTAGCCCCTTATAGTTGATCAAATAGGTCATCTATCCTTGGTAGAGGGTACTTGTTCTTTATGGTGACTCTGAGTTGCTGGTAGTCGATACATAATCTAAGGGAACCATTAGTTTTCCTTACAAACAACACCTATGCACCCCAAGGTGACTTGCTAGGCCTTATGAAACCCTTCTCCAATAAATCCCTCAATTGATCCTTCAACTCCGCCTGGGCCATATGGTAAGGGCGAATGGAAATGGGTTGTGTATAAAGGAGGAGGTGTATATAGAAATCTATTTCCCTTTTGGGAGGATTACTAGGAAGCTCATCAAGAAAGACATCAAGAAAATCATTGATCACTCGAACCAACTCAATAGGAAGGACTTTGGACTCAACATCCCTAGCCCTTACAAGATGGTAAATGCAACCTTTAGAAATCAATTTCTTGGCTTTAAGACATGAAATGAACCTACCCTTAAGCACCACATTACCACTTTCCCACTTTCCCACTCAAGGACAGGCTCATTAGGGAATTGGAATCTAACTTTATGGTTTCTACAATCAATGGAAGCATTATATGCATGTAACCAATCCATCCAAAGAATAATATCAAGATCCACCATGTCAAGCTTAACAAAATCACAAGGCAAGACTTTATGCAATATAGATATAGGACAATCCCTATAGACTCTTTTAGCAATAATGGACTCACCAACGGGGATAGATACTACATAGGGTTCCCACAACAACTCAGAACAGACATGAAGCTTATTGGCAACAAAAGGAGTAATGAAAGAAAGAGTGGCACCTAGATCTATCAGTGAATACATATCATAATAAAAAATCTTAACATACCAGTAACAACATCGGGCACTTCATCTACTCCTTGCCTTCCTTGGAGAGCATATAACCTATTTTGTCTTGGAGTACCCCCTTGTTGGACTCCCTTTGTCCTTTGACCCACACTAGAACCTTGGCCTTAAGGACGACTATCCCTACCCTTTTTTTGAGCATAGGGGAAATCAACAATCTTGTGACCCACTTTACCACAACCATAGCAAGTATTAGAGTCCCTCAAGCATGGAACACCATTATTTCTCCCACACTTTTGGTACCTAGGATTAGTTATCCCACCATTGCCACATTAAAACCTTGGGTTAGACACCCCATCACTAGAAAACCTTTTGTTTGGAGCTTTAGAGTACCTTTGGCCTTGAAATTTGTGACCTTGTTGGAAAATACCATCCTTAGCACCTTGGAAACCACCATCAAACCGAGCCCTCTCGGACTCCCCACTCATCCTCTTCCTAAGATTCTCCCCGTCAAGTAGTTTGAAATATGTCATAAGCCGAGACAAGTCCATATCACCCACAAGCATAGTGGTATGGCACTCTTTATTCACCAAGTCAAACACCTCCGACAAAAACTTGTTCATTCTTGCCCTAGGATCGACAACCAAATGAAGAGCGTACTTTGAGAGTTTGTTGAATTTGAGGGTATACTCCCTCAAACTCATAGAGCCTTGCTTGAGATTCATGAACTTTATCATTTTTTCCTCTCTCAACTCAATAGGGAAGAACCGGTTAAGGAAGGTAACCTTGAACTCCTCCCAAGGAATGGCATCATTATTTCTCCTCCCCAATATCTATTAAGTAAACCAAACTTAGGCCACAACCTTAAGTTGGTAGGCCGCTAGTTTTATCTTCTCCTCTGAATTCACCCCCATGATAGAAAGCACCTTATATACCTCATCAATAAACTCTTAGGGATCTTCCTCTATTTTAGTCCCACGAAACTCTGGAGGGTTTATCCTTGTGAAGTCCCTCCCTCTTGAGGCCAAAGTAGGAGCATAAGGATCTTGGGCTCCTTGGATCAATTGGTTGGTCATGGCATAGGCCAACATAGTGATGACATTTCAGAACTCAACTTGGGTAGCCCCTCCATCTTGAGTAGCTTGAGGAGCGAGAAGAGTCGATTGCTCATCGGGTGTACGGGCCCTCCTTGGCCTTCCTTTTAGTAGTGGCATGATCTAAAAGAGAAAAATAGCATTCTTTAGGGGAGGAGTCCTTATCTTTACATCTATACCATGAAATAGATCATGAAGAAGTGAAATATTTCCTAAAACGCCTCAAAGCCTCGTATTTATAGTTGTGGTGCGCTTCACAACCATGAATAATACTCTAATCAATGCAGTGTGTTGGATTTTTGAGGACCATTAAAAACCTAGTGCTTTGATACCAAGCTTGTCATGACCCAAGCTTAGGGCCTAGATGTGACACGACGAATGGGGAACCCGAAGGAACCTCAAACAAGCATCTTAGCATATCATTCGCATATCTTTGGTCGCGAAAGTAAAATAGACAACAATAATTCACATTAATAAGAAGGGAGTGAGACTAAGAGAAGTCTTTCATAATGGTAATAGCATAAGAAGAGCGAGCTCATATATATATCATGCCATATTATCTAACAACACCTCTACATAAAATGGAGCGGGGGCCAAGACACTTCCCGGGCTCACCCCCAAGTAATAAGTATCCAAAAAGTGGTACAAGTCTCAAAAAGCATGAAAGGAAAATAGATAATGTCCTCCAAATTCAGAACTCACCAAAAGCTTTCTTCAATGAACCGAACTAGCCATGTGAAAGAGGGTGATCAATTGGAGCTCCGATCCTTACATGGTAATATCATCTAGGTATACAGTATGATTTAGTACTTGGAATGTACTAAGTATGCGGGGTGCAATGCAACAAAGACATAATTTATAATAATCAAGATGCATAATCATAAACAATGGATATAATCTCAATATGACATGTATGATCAATGCTTGTAATAAAACATGCAAGTAAAGATTCAACTTGCATATATAACATACATATGTGGAAGGAGAGCTTAACCGACATATAAGAACAAGTAAGCTACTACTTGGAATCTCGATACATGATATCCCACCGGAGAAGGAGTGGTCTACTTGCCAAGGTAAACCATACTTGACCGCACTTTGAGGGTAACTTGACCTAGATAGATTCACTAGTAAGCCTCTTTCAAGGAAATAACATAATCTTATGGTGGCACATAATTTAGAAACTAAAACTTTATATAAGGACCCCTTGAGTTGAGCCACCACCTTAAGCCTCAATCGGTGCTAAGTCTAGTCCCATGGAATACTTGAAATTGATATAGATTTAATCATAACATGAATAACTTGTAAGGACTTCATAATATGGCATGAGTAGCTCATTCACATACTTGACCCCTACATGGGCATATACCTTATACTAAAGGGTAAAAACAATACCTGAACTTGACCCCTTCTAATAGGTATTACATTGCACATAAGGGTAGAAACTTGTAAAATTCTTGATCCTTACTAGTGAGCTTAACTTAATCATGCTTGACCCCTCAAATAGATATAATTGCTAATAAGTGGGAAGAATTATAGAATATGGCTCAACTTGTCACTTGTAAATCATAGAAACATTTCATGAGTTTAATACATACTTGGGAGTACATAATTATCATGAAATCACTTGACTTGCAAATCATGCAATAATTCATCTTTAACTTGAAATTCCTTGTCATGTAGTTTAATCAAACATGGTGGGTATTTGAGAACATGTACAACCCATGTAATTTATAGAGTAATAACAATAAGAGAGTAAAATCATACATTTTAAAATTATGCAATCAACCCACCAACATTGTAGTAAAACCCTTAATTTGGGTATCATGAAATCTATCTCAAAAGTTCACAATATTTCATATTTCTTATAGCTCATATCATACATAGTCTCAATAGACATAAATCAACTCTTTGAATAAGCTTAAAATGGATATTCATGCATAATCACTAAATGCTTAATAAAACCCAACGTAATTCACATTTATAATGCATATTAAGAGATACCCATGAAGAATGCAAATTGACATCATGAAATTTTCATCAAAAGAGAGGTTGGGCTCCATGTGCGAAAGGATCCATGGATGAAGACCCACATACCTAAAACTTGAAATTCTTGAAGCAAAAGTTGAGGAAGGCTCGAGACTTGACTTGGGTGCTTGAAATCTAAAAGTTTTTCTTGAGATTATTAAGATTGAATGGAGGGTTTAATAGTGTATTGAGAGGATTTTGAGAGTGTTTCTTAAAATTTTGAAGGTGAAAAATGGCTAAGTATAGAGGTATTCATGTTTAAATGGGCATTGGGTTATTACCCAAATGCCCTTGGGCGAAACAAAAAAATTGGGGAAAATTTTTCACTAGTCCACGCCCTAGGCGCGTCGAAAACAAGACGCGCAGGTTCCATTTGTGCTAATTTGCGCCCAAGCCGCATTGTGCCTGGGGCGCGGATGCACACTGTACATAGTCTGGGTTGTGAAAATTATTTTTCTCTACGGGTCTTCTAATATTTGGGGGCTATCCTTTTTCCACTGAATTTCGCCAAATGAATAAGAATATGAAGTCGGATTTTTGAAATCATGCATGAATTTTGAGATATTCAAGAAATACACTTATAAGGCATTCTGAAGCACGTGAGGGGTATTACATGCCCACTACTCTTGCAGAGCTCCTGTATATAACAACCTTATGTCACTCACTTTCTTGTCCTCCCTTTAGCCTATGACATAGTCTAATACCTTTTTATTAGGCTGTTTGATTCGCTGGTTTCTCCTAATTGTCCAAAGCCCACTAATAGTTTCCCTACTAACTTGGGCCTCAAATACTTGGGCCGATTGATCCCTAATAATACTCCCCTCCCAATCAAGAGCCTTGTCCTCAAGGTTTGGTGGATGTGGATCTCCTCCAGGAATAAGAATCAGGGGTGTCACTGTTTTAGCAGGTGTTCCCACACATTTCTTGAGCATAGAAATATGAAAGATAGGGTGAATTCGTGCATCAGTTGGAAGATTGAGTTTGTGTCACGACCCAAGGCTAGGGCCTAGACATGACACAGCAAATGGTAAGCTCGAAAGCAACCAAACAAGCCTTTTAGCGTATTGTTTGCACATCCTTGGTTTCGCGGAAACAATAAAAGATACATAAGCATATAACAAATAATATCTAAGGAAATCGGGGGTTTGGAATCATGCTATGGGGATGTTATAGGGAAGAGGATGAAAATTAATCATATAGCAAATAACTCCAAGGGGCAGGTAAGTATGACTCACGCTTTGAGGGAATTTAGGGACTTGGGACTTCATCACTTTCCACCATAATCAATAGCATCAAATATCATCAAATAAGGGATAGTGTCTAAGGGATAAGTCTCCATAAAATCTCAACATCGAATTATAGTTACATAGCGTAGTATCCAACAATAACTCTAAGCATGAATAGGACGGGGGCCAAGACATATTCAAGGTTCACCCTCAAACTAGAAAGTATAGTGGAATAAAGTCTCAACATAAGTATGATAGAAACTGGATATTGTCCCCGAACTAGAAGACTAACCAACTCTCTTCTTGCAATGATCTAAAGCTAATCACGTGGAGGATATCGATGAGCGTCGATCCCTACAAGGTTAAATCATGCAGGCATAAAAGTATGTGTCAATACTTAGAATGTACTAGTATGTAGGTATACAATGCATGAAATGGAAATAAATAATGAAATGATTCATGCTAAGTCTTGTGATAAAAATGATACATTTACAAAGACACTAGTAAGCCGTAATCAAGCTAATATTATTTAAACATAAAGGACAACTTTAGAAAGAATATAGTAGAATGCATAGATAAACATAATCAAGAATAAGCAAACTATATAAACTTGGAATATAAATATGGGTGATCATTTAGGAATTTTACTCTTACCATAAAATATGGAATAATGCACATGAGAAATAAAGACCTTACCCTTATTTGAATGCATGATAGGTCACATAAACTTAAATTAATGAGAAATACGCGATGTCATACATAATTAAAGTATTAATACTCTTGGGTGAACAATACATCACTTTACATAAAAGACTATTTTATTATGCAAGGAACATTGGTAATCATAATGTAGACCACCTTAAACACTTGTAGATATCATCATGTACCTTTAGGGGAAAATAACATTTGAACTTGTAAAACAATAAATCATAGGAACTTTAAATAACCTTTGGACATAACATAAAGGAACCATTTATTTATTAGAAAAGGACCTCTTGGGGATACGAGGAGAGCTTGAAAATATGTGATAAAATCATTTGAGTTCTTAAAACGATGAGTTATATGAATTTGAAACACCATCAATAGTAGTAAGCATATTCAGACATAATAATAAGGAACCATCATAATCATCATAAGAGAATATCTTGGGGACATGAGGAGAACTTGAACATATGTAATAAAATCATTTGCATTCTTAAAATGATAAGTTATATGAATTCGAAACACCATCAATAGTAGTAAGTATATTTGGACATAATAATAAGGAACCATTAGAATCATCATAAGAGAATATCTTGGGGACATGAGGGGGACATGAATATATATATATATATATAAGAAAACCATAGATCAAGAGTGAAATATACCATAAAGCTTTGGGGAGTTCGTAAAAGATAGTGAGAGAGATCATAACCGACAAAAAGCATGTTAGCTAATCCATGTAGTCATGATGTTTCCCCTACACCAGAAGAAAAGGGGAAGTCACTTGCCAAGGTGAACCTCCTAGTGCCTAAGTGGATCCACTAAGCCTCATGTGAACTAGGTACTCACCTTTAGTTTTTGGACTCGGGTACTCGCCTCAAGCCCAGACTCAGGTACTCGCCTCAAGCCCTCATATTTAGGGTACTCGCATCTTAGGAATTAGGCAATCGCCTCTAACCCCTTTACCTGCAGTGACACATAGTTTTAGGACTTGGGTAATTACCTCTAGTCCACTAGGTTCTAGGTAGTCTCTCACAAGAGTAGGAAAATCATAGTTCATAGTCATAGTATAATAAATCATTCTAAGTCATGTGGGAGGGCTACTTTTCCAACCCCCAACCCATTGATATCATAAAGTCAAATTCATAAGATAGCTCTTCAACCATTCCTTAGTGGGAGATCCCCCACCATAATACATTCATTCATTAAATATATGGGAGATCCTCTACCAACAATATTCATTCATAAGAAACTTTTCATAAGTCAATAATAAACATTAAATGTCTCATAAGCCTTTATTTCTCATTATTTAGACATCATACCTCAAGATATATAGTGAATATCATCAATTTAAATAATTCTTAAACAAGCCATCACAATCGTACATATCATCTTTCAAAACATGGACATGGAGATATGAAATTCATCTCATACAATCCTTGGCTTCATAGTATCTCATGATATCACACCATTTATAACTTTGAATGTCATAAACTACCTCATCATAATATCAAATAAAGGGCTTCATTTCATTCATAAGATTTATAACATTCTCAAGAACTCATAACATGCTTAATTTCCCTTCAACATTAACAACATTCATAAGTTACAAGTCCTACCATAAAGCCTTCATTACATAAGAGATTTGCCATATAACTTAGTCAAACATGGTGGGTGTATGTATTTAAGCTTAAAATAATAGAATTCAAGAGTAAGGAACATGAGAAGGGTAACTTAAAGTCATTTCAAACAACTCACCAACATACTTGCAAAACTCTAATTTGGGTGTCATGAAAACCGTTTCAAAATTCATAATATTTTTAAGTCTTTCAAGAGGCCATAACTCAAAAAGCTTTAATATAATAATCATATTATAATATCAACCATTAGTAGGATCCCATGCATCAATAAATCAAGATTCAACAAATTTCCAATATTTTTCATATAATGGAGTGGTAAAAGAAAATACCCATAAAGAATTAGTCATTAGAACCAACAAATTTGATAAAAATAGTTTTGGTGCTCCATGGGTGGAAGAAACCATGGATTAAAGACCCATATACCTTAATCTTGGAGTTTTCTCGAAGAAGTACTTAAGGAAAACTTAGGGTTAAATTGGGTTCTTGAAATCCAAAACAAGTTCTTGAGATTCTTCAATTTTAATGGGATAGTTGATGATATTTCGAAGAGGATTTTGAGAGATTTTTAAGAGCTTTTGGTGTGAAAAAGGGCTAAGGAGTTAGGGTTTTCTATCTATATAGACAATTGGGTTATTAGCCAACTGCCCCTAAGTGAAAAGAAAGGTTTTTCGGACTTGTTGAACTAGGCCGCGACAGATGGTTCATGAAATTTCACCAAAAATATTATTTTTTGGAACTGGAAAAATATACCTTGTAGGTAATCATTTTTCCACACAATGTTGTCCACTGAACAAGAATATGAAGTTGTATTTATGAAATTCTATATAAATTTTGAGATATAAAAAGAATACATCACAGGGTCTTTTCGAGCTACGTTGATAAGTGTTACAATATCCCCTTCTTGGAAACATTCATCCTCAATGTGAATAGAGATAGCACGATTAAAATGGAACATCTATCTACTCATCTATCTACTCCTTACTAAAATAATAATGCAAATTAAACATTAATTTCATACAACTTTCAAAGTTTCTATCATGGAAATCATTTTAAAAGCATGAGTAGCACATCTTTATAATTGCACATAGGACTTCAATCAAATTCCTACTCTATGAACATGTGTGAACATCAAACAACAACTAAAGACTAAACTAGATGATGCATGAGGTTTTAACATGAAACTATCCCCTCCATCAACATCCAACTCAACCATTTACGCCCAAACGTTAACCATAACACCTTGGAGATGAAGCCAATCTACACCAATTTTGTTATCACATAAGGAGAATTCATAATGTACTGGGTGAAGCACCATATTAAGTTTAGGGACCTTTAGAGGGATACTTTTGGTTGAGATCATCGATGATTATCCTTATAAATCTTAGGGACAGATGGACAATGTCTCAACTTATGATCCATTGCACCACACCCCAAACATGCACTCAAACCGCCTAAACAATCTCCCGGATAGTACCTTCCACACTTATTGCATGTAGGAGGAGCTTGACCACCAAAACTGTTACCTTGACACTTGGGGATAGTGACCCCATCCTTGTGAAACTTAGGCCTAAAGCAATATAAAAAGACGATCTGTCCTCAATCCGAGCCTTACTGGACTCCCCACTCCTCTTCCTTAGCTTCTCCCCTTCAAGTTGCTCAGCATAAGTCATGAGCTAAGACAAATCCATTTAATGAACTAGCATAGCGGTGCGATATACTTCATTAACCAAGTTGGATATCCCCGATATAAACTTGTTCATCCTTGCCTCAGAGTCTGCAACTAGTGAGGAACATATTTTGAGAGCTTGCTGAACTTAAGGGAATACTCTCTCACATTCAAGGAGTCTTGCTTAAGATAAATGAACTCTATCATCTTTGCCTCCTTTAATTCAATAGGAAGAATCGGTTGAGGAAGGGTGGCCTTAAATTTCTCTCATGGGATGGGATCATTATGCTCTCTCTCTAGCTTCCATTGAGTAAACCAAATTTGTGCAGCACCCTTGAATTGGTAGGCTGTATGTTCCACCTTATCCTCCGAACTCACCCCCATATAGCAAGCACCTTATATATCTCATCAATAAACTCTTGGGGATCCTTTTCCATTTTTGAACCATGAAACTCCAGAGGGTTCATCCTTGTAAAGTCCCTCATTCTTGAGGTCGGAGAAGGAGCATGAGGAGCTTGGGACCCTTGGTTCAATTAGTTAGTTACAACATGTGCCAACAAGGTAATGACGTTCCAGAATTTGACATATGTAACCCCTCCTTCTTGGGGAGCCGAACCCTCCTTGGGTGTGAGAGCCCTCCTAGTCTTCCTCTTGGTAGTGGCATGATCTAATAGAGCAAAAGAGCGCCCATTAGGGAAGGAAAACTCATTTTTTTAAACCTAGAGCACAACATAGATCATTAAGAAGTGAACCATTTCCTAAATCACCTCATAGCCTCCTATTCTTAGTTGTGGCGCACTTCAAAACCATGAACAAGACTCTACTCGACGCGGTATATTAGGTGTCCAAGAACTATTTATAAACATAGTGCTCTGATATGAATCTTTTCACGACCCAAGCCTAGGGTCTAGATGTGATACGACGAATGATAAGCCCAAAGGCAACCCAAATAAGCCTCTTAGCATATCATTTGCACATCCTTGGTTTTGTGGAAACAAGAAAAGATACATAAGCATATAACAAATAATTTTTAAGGGAATTGGGGATTTTGACTCATGCTATAGGAATGTTATAGGGAATAGGATAAATATGAATCACATAGCAAATAAGTCTAAGGGGCGAGTAAGTATGACTCACGCTATGGGGGCATTTAGGGACTTAGGACTTTCATCACTTTCCACCATAATCAATAGCATCAAATATCATCACATAAGGGATAGGGTCAAAGGGATAAGTCTCCATAAAATCTCAACATCAAATTATAGGTACATAGCAT
>DF357838.1:66962-126551 GCA_000787875.1 Solanum virginianum | reverse complement strand
CCTACATCAACTCACACTCTCTACTTAAAAAATTTAAGATAATTCAAGTGAAACTCCTTTAATTCTAACTCCTTGTTTTTTAGCATTATAGATGTAGAAGCTCTTCAATTCAACACATGTTTGTTCTAGTTTTATTAGAGATAATAATTATTCATTCCTTGATTATTATTACACACTTATCTTTATTCATTTTATGATTTTGCTATAAATTCAGCTTCTTAAGAGACAATATACTTGTGAACCAGTTTGACTTACATATTTTATGTCATTTGTCAACAATTAAAACTACATATAACTCAATAAAAGAGGTTTGAGATATCATAAAGAACACAAATCTATTCTTTTTAGCTTTACGCATTTTTTTATTTTTTTTATTTCTGAATAGTTTGCTTAAGGAAAAAAATTGCACCTGTCACTGCATATAATCAAAGAAAGATATTGTGTATCAACATGCTCCTAGGTCATATCAATTAAACACGTTTTAATCTAATAAGTCAAGAAAAGTGATCATGTTAGAATAACAAAATTCAAGTACGTAACTAATACTTTCAAATATAAAAAATCATTTCACTTGAGAAAATTTTACTTGTCACATTGATTTTCAGTTAGATAAAAAAAATAAAACTATATTTTGGACCAAAATAGAACAAGGAATATGATACTAATAGCGACATAAAATAATATGAATCATACACACATAAGCTCAAAAATTTTGATAACTCAAAATTTAGGGATAAAGAAGAATACAATCTAAACATAGAAACAAGTAATTAAACACTGACCGTTACGTACTAGAACGGAAAACAAAATAATACAACCCCGTCTACCTAATCTTACTATCCATTTAACCTACTACTATAATTCTCGACCTCCACTTCTTCCTATCTACTGTCATGTCCTCGGTGAGATTAAGACTCTCTAGATCATGTCTAATCACTTCTCCCCAGTACTTTTTCGGTCTACCTCTACCCCTCCGAGAATCTCCTACAACTATCCTCTCGCATCTCCTAACAGGAGCATCGACACTCCTCCTCCTCACATGTCCAAACCAATTAGTATTAATTGGTGGTTCGAATCTTGAGCAATTATTTATGGAGTAATCAACTAAAAATGATTATTTATTTGGTTTAGTCTAAGACTTTTTCCAATTTGCAATATTCTTTGCTAAAAATGAAATTTGATAATTACTTTGTTCTTTAGTTCATTTTTTATTGATAATTGGAATATTTATTTTTCAAGAAAACTCAAATTTTATTTGTTTATTAATGGGAAAAAAATATTTAGGGTTAAAATTGTTCATACTAAATGATTTAAAATTTACGAGCGCACTTGTAGAAAAATTAGATATTTAATAGTACGAATAAAATCGGTGTAAAGCTAGGTACTTTCACTGCATCCCCTATAGGGGTGACTGTTAATTCGAAAAAAAGGGTGGCTTTTTGATGTTTTTGAAAATTTGATTTAATACTTAATTAATTTAAGTATAAATTAAATTCTCGAAATTTGAAAGAGTCTTCATCTAATTTTAAGGATAATTAGGAAATCAATAAAATATTTAAAAAGTCTTAACAGAAAAAAATCCTTTTAAAATACCAAAGAAAGGGTTCGGGTTCAATTTTCATTTTGAGAAAAAATTAATAACTCAAAATGGTCGCTAACTTGCGATGGACTGATGATTAGGAAGTTGACTAACTTTTAAAGATTTAACTGACTTTGAAAAAAAATTGACTAGTTTGAAAAAATTGACTAAGTTTGAAAGAATTGACTGAATTTAAAAGAATTTGACTAAATTTGAAAGAATTGACTAAATTTGAAAGAATTGACTAAATTTGAAAGAAATTGCTAAATTTACGAAATATTGACTAAATTTGAAAGAATTACTAAATTTGCGAAATATTGACTAAATTTGAAATAATTATTAAATTTGCGAAGAATTGCCTAAATTTGAAAGAATTGTTAAATTTGCGAAATATTGACTAAATTTGAAAGAAATGACTAATTTTGAAAAAATTTGACTAAATTTGAAAGAATTGACTAAATTTGAAAGAATTGACTAAATTTTGAAAGAATTGCCCAAATTTGAAAGAATTGCTAAATTTGTGAAATATTGACTAAATTTAAAAAATTGACTAAGTTCGCAAAATGACTAAGTTTTCACAAAGTTGAGTAAGCTTAAAATTGAATTGACACTTGAATTATAAAAGAGTTACCAAAATAAATTGCAAGAGTAATTCTAACACTAAGAAAATCATTAAAAAGGAAAATTAATATAAATGAAGACAATATTGGGGAAACAATTAGATTAATAATAATCAAATAAGACAAAAACGTTAGAGTTAGTATCACATATCACAAATAACATAAATAAATATACAAAGAAAGGGAGAGAATAAATAAAGATTGGACTTAGCAGGCATAATCTTCCACCTGCCCTAGTTTCTATATTTTTTGGCCTGCCTAGCCCATTTTCCTGCTGCTGGTGCCCTTCATATTGGGCTTTGCCCCATTTTTTGCTATATATAACCGGTGTATATTAGAATGTATACAGGGTGTTACCAGTGTATACACACTGACTCTTAGCACCCAATTGCTTGTATTTCAGTTCTCCATCCTGCCCAGCAGTTATCCAAAGGGCTTTGGCCCATGTTCCTGTTGTATACACTGTATACTAGTGTATATCAGTGTATACATCATGCTTTTGACTTTCAAAAATTTGCATAATGTTCTTCAAAGCCAAGAGACTGCTTCTTTGCGCGAATTGATCTGACTCAAAGAGGGAGGTTAGGCCTCATGGCCCAACGAAGTCCAAACGATAGGAGAGGAGCTCAGGTAGCTAGTATCTGAAAGAAAGAAAGGACCAATGCTCATGTCTATAATGATGTAGTAATGTAGATATCTAAAAACTGATATGATAGTAAAATATGACAAGTTTGAGTAAAAAAATATAGTAGCAAACAACCACATTCCAAATGAACTCTTAATCCAGAAGACCTCAATTACAACAGGGAAAAATCATGAATGCTTTAAACAGCTAAAGGGGTCTGAGACATCACTTGACTGGAAAAGCTTGAAACCAACTAAGACACAACAAACTTGAATTAGAAACATGTAATCAACACAATCAAGATCTATACAACTTAAACACGACTCGACAACTGCAGAAAAATATCTTAAAGACAGCAACATCACAACAAAGTAATGAGAAGAAAAATAATAGAGATTTTGAGTGTTTGAGAAAGCTTCATGACAAAACAGTAAAGAGAACTTAGTCATGTGACAATAGAATCCAAACAACACCTAATATTAGGAAATCAAATAGTTTTTACCCTTTTTAAATGCTAGAAATAAGACTGGCCCCTCAAACAGAAGCATCTCAATACATACTAAAGCAAAGACAAAATGCAAGTTGTTAGCAGGTCACATGCTTATTCAAACTGAAAACTAATGCAAATAGATATAAAACAAGGCAGGCTGAACCTGGAAAGCGATAAGATGACCTATCCTACTCAATTTCTTGAAACATATACAACATAAGTATGATAGCAGCATAAAGCCAACATAATCAGTTCTAAGAACAACTGCGCAGAAGGCAAAATGACTTTATTTTGGGGATAAACGGTCATATCAAAACCTAAAAATCCCAGATTACTAATTTAGAACAATGAAAAGGAGCAAATGTAAACTAAACCTGTCAATCAGACCAACAGAGCCAGCATATGAAAACAAGTTTGTGATATATAAGGTTAAGGAACATAGCAAGAAATGCAAGTCCATGGGCCCAAAATTGGAGAAGAAATTCTTGAAGAAGCTCTAACTTTTACCATCACTCATCTCAAGTCCATGGGCCCAAAATTGGAGAAGAAATTCTTGAAGAAGCTCTAACTTTTACCATCACTCATCTCAAGTCCATGGGCCCAAAATTGGACAAATCACTCAAGGCCCAAGTTAATGAAGCCTTGATCCGACCCATTCATACAAATGTACCAAGAGTCGTAGCTCGTAAATACATACCTATTTTCGAGTACATTGAATCACATGATGATTTGCTTTTGAATTTTGCAAAATTGGATTTTCTCATTTTGCAAAAGATGCATCAAAGAGAGGTTAGTGAACTTACAAGGTAGAATATATATGTATCCTCTTTAAATCACATCAATATGGTGTGTATATATTTTTCATACGATACATTATACTCATAATATACATATATAGGTGGTGGAAAGATCTGAATTGTGAAAACAAATATCCATATGCAAGAGACCGATTGGTGAATGTTATTTTTGGGCAGTGGGGGTGTATTTTAGGCCTCAATATGAATGTGCAAGAAGAATAATAACAAAATTAGTCGTTTTGATTACCGTCGTTGATGATCTCTATGATGCTTGTGCAACTTGTGATGAACTTGTGCCTTTCACATATGCAGTCGAGAGGTAAAATTATAAAACTTAATTATTAACCTCTAGCACGTTGTTAATTACTCATGTTGAGTTAGAAATTTATGTGTTATTTATACATGTACTGTGCAGATGTGACATTAGTGCTATGGGTTCGATATCCCCTTATATGAGACCTCTTTATCAAGTCTTTTTATATTATTTTGGTGAAATGGAAGAAGAATTGACCAAAGATGGTTGAGCACACTATCTCTACTATGCAAAAATTGAGGTAAGCCTAAGCTAAGCTTGCTATATATATTGATTTAACAAGCAATGCTTCTACATATTTTAGATGAATAAGTGGGTCAGAAGCTGTCTTAAGGAAGTGGAATGGTTGAGAGATGGCATTATTCCAAAATGCGATGAATATAAGAGAAACATTACTATATCCATTTCTTTTCAATTGGTATCGATTACTAGTTTGATTTTTGCTGGGGAATTTATATCCAATGAGACTCTTGAATGGATGATAAATAAGTCTTTGGTCAATGCAGCTACATCACTAATCAGTAGATTAAAGGATGATATCATTGGACATGAAGTAAGTAACTATACATACATGTACATCAATATATTATTTGAACTTGATACTAAAATGTATTTGATGCAGCACAAGCAACAAAGAAAACATGGAGCATCATTCATTGAATGTTACATGAAAGAATATGGAGCTTCGAAACAAGAGGCGTGTGTTGAGGCTTGGAGGCAAATTGCGAATGCATGGAAAGACATCAACATGGAATATTTACGTGCTACTCAAGTACCAACATTTGCCCTGAAACTTGCATTACATCTTTCACGTCTCATAATGATTCTCCAAGAAGATGATTTTACGAATTCACGAAAGTTCCTTAAAGACATAATCACCTTGTTGTTTGTTGACTCCCTCAATAGTGAATGATTGTCTAAAACTAGGATATCTTTCTACTAATGTTTGCATGAGTTCTTGTGTGTTGTCTTTTCACTTATATTGAAACTAGGATATGTCACTCCTAGTAGTCGGATTATATGTTGCATTAATCAATTCAAGCTTTTGTGTTAAGTGTTTTTTCTGATTTTATTAATTATTTATATATTCTTTTCTCTTGATGGAGTGTAATATTGGAGCAATGATTTAAATAATATAAATTTGTGCATGTATTCAATAATTTTTTTTGTACAAACATAAATTTTAAACAAAAGTTTAATAATGTCATAATTAAGTTATATCAATTAACATGATAGGATTTTAAATTTATGGTTAAACACGTATTATATATTTATTAATTTAATGTATATGATGCGAGTAAATTTTTAAGAATGTGTGACTATAAATCTTATTGAAAGTTTATTATGTTTATGATTTACCTCTCATAGTCCTTTTTTCACTCAAGAATATGATGGAATGGTTGATATATTTTTACTCTTAATTAAATTTTTTATTTCGGATGGCAAATTGTGTTCTCATGGATGTCAAATTCATATTAATGAGATCACAAAAGTATTTGGTCATAAAAATTAAATATTATTTATTTTGTTAGAAATTTTTTAAAATTAAAGATTTAGTGTTGTATTTGATTATACTTTTTATAATAAATATTTTAAATTTGAATGTACTTTTTCTAAATATGTTTAGACAATTCAATTTAAGAAACTTATAAAATCAACCAACTTCTTCTTCTTTCTTAAATTTTGCATTTTTTTTAATGTTACTCCATCCACTTTGATTTTTTCAACTGTTTGCCATTTCTTTCTTTGCAAAGTTTTGAGCTGCACTCTTGTCCTATTCATTGTCTTTCCTTGCTTTTACAACATGTTATGTTTTCTTTTACTATTTTCAAGTAAAGGGTAAGTCATATGTGTCAGTTTGTAAAAATTGCACTCTCACATACACAATCATATAATAGTATTACAGATTAGATTACATATACAAGCTACTAATGGTCAAGTCCTAAAGAGAAAAACAAGAATACAAAACAACCTCACCTGCTCCTTCACTCAAAAAGAAAACTAGGTGGCCTTTTATATGTTCCTTTTCCAACATAACCCCCACATCTCCATTTTTGTCTAGCAAACCAAAAGACATGTACATTCAAGAACAAACCTGAAGCCTCCCCCACACCCCCACCCCCACCCACCCCACATCTCCATTCTTCCTTATTTATGCACCCACCACCCTAACATCCCCACCCCCTTCACCATCAATGGCTTTCCATCTCCACCTTCTCCTTTTCTTCACTTTCCTCTCTTTAACCTTCTCAGATGATGCTGATGTCATGTCCAAGCTTCTTGCAGCTCTTTCTCCAGCTCCTTCTGGTTGGTCAACTTCTAAGCCTTTCTGTTCTTGGACTAATGTCAATTGTGATAAGTCTTCTGCTACTGTAACTTCAATTAATCTTGATTCTCAGTCTATTTCTGGTTCTTTACCTTCTGAAATTACTCAACTTTCCAATCTTAAAACCCTTTCTGTTCAAAATAACAATCTTTCTGGCCCCTTGCCTTCTTTTGCCAACATGACTAAATTGGCTGAACTTTACTTGGACAATAACCAATTCATTTCTGTTCCTAAAGATTTCCTCTTGGGGGTTCCCAATTTAGTAACTTTAAGCATTAGTCAGAATGGGAAACTCTCTCCTTGGCAAATCCCTATGTATTTGGCTGAAAGTACAATCTTGGGGTCTGTTTATGCTAGTAATGCTAGTATTGTTGGTGTTATTCCTGATTTTTTTGATGCTTTTCCTAATTTACAGAATTTAAGGTTGTCTTATAATAATCTTACTGGTTCTTTGCCTGCTTCTTTTGGTGGTTCTGAAATTATGAATCTTTGGTTGAATAATCAAGTTAAAGGGTTATCAGGTACTATTGATGTGATTGGAAGTATGACACAATTGTCTCAAGTGTGGTTACATGCTAATTCTTTCACTGGTAGTATTCCTGATTTGTCAAAATGTGAGAATATATTTGATTTGCAGTTGAGGGATAATCAGTTTACTGGGATTGTTCCTGAATCTGTGATGTCTCTTCCCAAATTGTTGAATATTACTTTACAGAATAATAGGTTGCAAGGTCCAATGCCTCAGTTTAAAGATGGGGTTGAGGTTAAACTTGGAACTACTAATAGTTTCTGTAAGGATACTCCGGGACCGTGTGATCCACAGGTCACTACCCTTCTTGATGTGGCTGGTGGTTTTGGCTACCCATTGTCTTTGGCTGAGTCCTGGAAAGGGAATGATGCTTGCAAGAGTTGGAATTTTATAAGTTGTGATACAACAGGGAAGAATGTAACTGTTGTTACCTTAGGTAAGCAAGGCTTTTCGGGTACTATTTCGCCTGCTTTTGCGAATTTGACTTCTTTGAGGAGCTTGTTTTTGAATGACAATAATCTTACTGGGACGATCCCGGAGAGGTTGACAGCGTTGCCTAATTTACAAGTTCTTGATGTGTCTAACAACAATTTGTCTGGTCCTATACCATTGTTTCCGCCACGAGTGAAGTTTACTCATACTGGTAACTTATTGCTTGGGAAGAATATAACTACTGGTGATGGGGGAGGAAGTGGATCGGAAGGTTCTGGATCGAACTCTAGTGGTCCAGGTGAAAGTTCATCTGGAGGTTCGAAAGGGCCTTCAGTTGGAATGATTGTTGGTGTTGTTATAGCTGTTGTTCTTTTTGTTTCAGTAGTGTTGTTTGTGTCTTACAAATGTTACATGAAGAGACGTCATAAGACATTTGGAAAGGTTGAGACTCCCGAGAAAAGCAACGAACTGGTTAAGCCTAGTCTCCCTAGTGTCGTTGGTGGTTCTAATGGATATACTCGGGGCACCAGTGAGCTACAGAGTCGGAGCAGCGGTGATCACAATGAGATACCACTTTTTGAAAACGGAAACGTAGCCATTTCCATTGAGGTACTTCGACAAGTGACAAACAATTTCAGCGAAGAAAATATCTTGGGGAGAGGAGGGTTTGGAGTTGTTTATAAGGGAGAACTACACGATGGGACTAAGATTGCAGTGAAGAGGATGGAATCTGGGGCAATGGGTACCAAAGGAATGAATGAGTTCCTAGCAGAAATTGCGGTCCTTACGAAGGTCAGGCATAGGCATTTGGTTGCTCTACTTGGTTCGTGTGTTAATGGCAATGAGAGACTTTTGGTGTATGAGTATATGCCGCAAGGAACTTTGAGTCAGCATTTGTTTGAATGGCAAGAGTTCGGCTACAAACCTCTTACTTGGAAGCAAAGGGTAACGATAGCATTGGATGTGGCAAGAGGGGTTGAATACTTACATAGCTTGGCACAACAAAGTTTCATTCATAGAGATTTAAAACCGTCAAACATTCTTCTCGGAGATGACATGAGAGCCAAGGTTGCAGATTTTGGTTTAGTTAGGAATGCCCCTGATGGAAAATATTCTGTTGAGACACGTTTGGCTGGAACTTTTGGCTATCTTGCACCTGAATACGCAGGTAAGCATTTCTACTCGTATCATTACATATTTTTTAGCTGAGAACTGTTTTGCATGCCCCTAGCTGAAAACTTTAGATTTTAACAAATTTTGAGATTATTCAATCATGAACATTCATAGGTATTGTTATCTTCGTTACATTAGAGAGACATTCATGATATAGTGTTAATACTAAGGCAATATCATGTGTAAATGCTGCTTTGTCATTTTTATCAAACTCATGAACTGATGTGTTACTCATGTTCTGTTTATCTTACGACAATTTGTCTACATACTACTATTACAAAAGATAAGTTTCCATTTCATGTGGATCAACAATCTGAATTATCCTATTTCATTTCGTCTTTGTTACAGCTACTGGACGAGTCACAACCAAAGTAGATGTTTACGCCTTTGGCGTTGTTTTAATGGAGATCATTACTGGTAGAAAAGCTTTAGATGAAACAATGCCAGATGAGAAGTGTCATTTGGTTACATGGTTCCGCAGAGTCCTCATCAACAAAGACAACCTCCGAAAGGTTATTGACTCGACACTGGATCCTGATGATGCAACATATGAGAGCATCTGCAAGGTTGCCGAGTTAGCTGGCCATTGCACTGCTCGGGAACCTTTTCAGCGGCCTGATATGGGACATGCTGTTAATGTCCTTGGTCCCCTTGTAGAGCAGTGGAAGCCTACAACACGCGAAGAGGATGAAGGCTATGGCATTATTGACCTCGACATAAGCCTTCCTCAAGCCCTTCAAAGGTGGCAAGCTGATGAAGGAACTTCAAGAATGTTCGATGACTTCTCAATCAGTCACTCACAGTCAAGCATACCCGCAAAACCTTCTGGATTTGCAGATACTTTCAGTTCAACAGATTGCAGATGATATGAAAATATTTGATTCACGGTTTAAATCCTTTCTGGATCAACATAGAGTATGCAAATTCATTTGATTTATTGGTTTCTTCTTGTCAATGTCATTTACTTTTTATGTTACATATTTAAGTTAATATAGTCTTGATGTAAGGTTTGATAGCAGTCAAAAAGTCAGGTGAAAATGTGACTTTTTCCTTTTGTGACAAATTCTTTCATATTACATTGTTAATGTAAATAAAATTTTGAGTTCCCCTCCAAACATGAAGTTGAATTTTCTTCCTATCTTGTTTGGTACTACTCCAACATTTGATTTGTTTGACACTCTTTAGCCAATATTATCGTACGTGTGTGTCAGATTCTTCAAAAGTGCAAATTCGAATCGACATTTTAATAAAATCCAAGCAATGTAGATGTGTACTCTAAATGACAGGCTGTAAGAGAAACTGTGGACTTTGTAAAGAAATGATTTTTCAGAACCACAAAGATTTCTGTAATGTTGAAACAAAATTTTGCTGGATCCATGCTGTCAGTAGCTTATCTTTTTGCTGTTTTTCTTGATTGTTTTATTATTATTATTATTATTGATTTTTTTTTTAATTGAAGAAGTTTTATAAGTTTGAAGTCATATTTCACATGGAATAAGAATATATGTAAGTACACTATTTTTTTTATGTCAAGTTGTGGTGCACATGTTGTGAGACCTAATTATGTCAATCATTGTAGGTTGGTTTTGTTAGAAATTGATGAGTGTAAAATTTAGACCAACAAGAGTTTCAAAAACTTCTTGAAATAACATGGTGTAAGGTTGAATTTTTTTGTTTTTGGTAAGGACAATTAATTTCAAAGAGACACAATAGGTTCATCAAACTGATCCGTTCCATTTTATGTGGCGCCTTTGATTCGACATGGTGTTTAAGAAAAAAAAACTTTTGAAATTTATGATCTAAATTTATTTTTAGATATTTGTGTGACTGAGAATCATTTCATTAAGGTTAAAAAAGAAATTTTAAAATCAAATTGTTTTCAATTAAATTAAGATAACATTCTTTTTGCGATGGAACAAAAGGAAAAATGTCACGTAGAATGAGATAGAGTGAGTAACCGCCCACTCCCTTTGTCAAACTATTTTGGCTATTGATGTAAAATAATATGACTTCCGTGATCCATAAGTAACAAATAATCCATTTAATAAAATTATTTCTCAATTTTTGCTAACCAAACATCAAAAGAAAATGTTACAATTTTTTTGTAAAAATGACTTCAATTAATCATGACATGACACGTGGGGGAGTAGGAAATATGGAATACGTACAAAGGTCTATGTAGATGGACTAATCTTGAATTTGCTGGCAACCACTAATCTTTATACTAATGCACATGTCATAATCATATCTTTGTCTCTACTCATTATGGCTATATATTGTAATAATGATTATAATAGCAAGACGAGTGCCATGATTCAAGGGTAGGGGAAAGTCAATCATGGATATCAAATGGTGGAAGAGATTAGTTATAGTAGGTATGAGGCCAAAGGTTCATCTGAACCCTCTTCGACGGAAAATTATACTATTCATATATAATTAAAATAATTGTTTATGTATATATAACAAATGATTAGTTATAGTAGGTGTGAGGCTAAAGGTTTATCTGAACCCTCTTCGACGGAAGATTATACTATTCATATATGATTAAAATAATTTTTTATGTATATATAGCGGATGTTGAATCTCCTACGACAAAATTTATATGTCTACTGTTTCAATTTTTGAACTTTCTAAATCAAAATTCTGGCTCCATCATTATTGTAGTGATAGGTCAAAATGTATTTGGGAGAGATGATTAGATGCGACATGGCTCAAGTTTAATTTAAATAATCGAAGATATGACCTTAGGGGAGAAGATGTGGAGAATGTGTATTAAGGCGAAAAATAATTAGTAGATAATAGACTGTTGTTTTCCTTTTCGATAGTTTAGGCTTGATGATATTTTGTTGTTGTGCTAGCAGTGTTATTGTAGTTCTTGATTGTGATATCTATCATAATCTGTTGTTTATAGTGATCCAATTATCATAATTAGTTGTTCTTTAGTCCTTTCTAGTAGTTGATATATTTTTATTATTTTCTTCTTTTTTGCATTTGGATTTACTACACTTGTGTCGAAGATCTTTGAATACAATCTCTTTACCTCTACAAGATAATTATAAGATCACTGTATAATCGATTCTTTTCAGACCCTATTAGTATAATTTCACTAAGTACATTATTATTGTATTATCGCTCGTATTCGGTATGTTGATTCACATATAATACAATGTGATCGCTTTGTTAGTCAAACTTCAAAATTAAATCTTTATTGAGAGTAAAGAAATTTTATTTTTCCCACCATAACGTCATAAATATATGATTACTATTAAAATAATAAGTGTATGAAGTTGATTCAAATGTATTTAAGCCGTACCATGGTCATATATTGCTGTTTTTTCCTTTTTTAATTTTCATGATTAGTGATTAAACTATATGTTTAAGAATTTATTGGACAGCAAAAATGACACGTACATATGTTGAGGATAAACTATATGGAGAACATTTTTATTTTATTTGGCATGCTAGATATATAAATCATGTTAATTATCTTTATCAATATACCGTAACCAAACACTTGGTAAATAATTTCATTAGAAAAATAATTTGTTCTAGTAATTTTATTAATAGATTTTATTACGTTTCAAGATGGAAGGTATATTTCGTTCTTTCTAGAAGAAAATAAAAAATGATAGAATGACAATGGAAAAGAGTGTAGAATTAAATTAATTCTATTGCTATCTTCAAATAAAATTGTTAAAATTATAGACGCATATGTCTGAAGTTTTTTGAAAATTCAGATTTATGTGTTTGAAATTATTTTAAAGTGGTTTAAACTTGAAAATTTTAACAACGTCGCTATATCTTAAATAATATCCTGAATTGGCTATATTTGCACTTCCCACTTCTTTCCTTTGAAAATTGATAGAAAGGGAAAGTTGTCTAGTCCAGAGCCCATATTCTTTTGGAGTTACTGGGCCAAAGCCCAATAGGCTCTTTTAAGTCATATTCCGAAATAGAAAAATTACGCAAATAAGCAATCCATCTACTAGTTAATTAGCTAACATAACTATAGTTTAAATTAATTATGACTCACGACAAACATCTAGCTGTAATTACAGTTTGAGTTTTGTATAACTCGCGCAATTTATATAGACATTATACGTGATTATACAAAAGTTGTGTGCGAATCAAATTGTGTAACGAAATATACAAATACTGTTAATTTTATAGTAAAAACATGATACGTGAATTGTAACATGAAATAAAATAAATACTGTATAAAAATTGTGAATTGTATAGCGAGCTATATAAAATGTATACATGGTTCCACTATCATTTTATCTCTTTTATGAAAAATAGTAGAAATACTTACTCTATTCCCTATCCTCTATTGGCAGCCAATATACCATAATTATGTAAGGTCAAATACAAAATTGGCACGCATATCTATAAAGATCTATCTAAGAAAAGGAAAAAAAAAATACTTCAAAGTTCTAAGATTGTTATATATTCGTGAAAAAAGGCTCATAAATATTTTTGATCTATAAAAAAAAAGGTTCATAAATATTTCTCTTTTATATATGAGTTTAAAAATATCCTTCAAAATTATTTTTAGGCTCATAAATATCTTTAACTTTTGAAAAAAAAGTTCATAAATATCCCTTTTCACCTTTTGATCTAAAAATATCCCTAAGGTTTATTCTTGAATTCAAACATACCCCTTAATTTAAAGAAAAATAGTCAAATTAACTTTAATTATTTAAAAAGCCACATGACATGTTCTAATTGATCATATGCATTCACAATAATTTAAACTCACCCAATCATATCTTTTTATTAAAATGCTACTCACGTAAAAGCCCTCTAATTCGTTTGGATAACCACTAAAATTAACTAAGCACTTAAATTAAACTCTAGGCTAGAAGTAAAATAAAAATTGAGAGGTAAATACAATTTCAAAAATTAAAATAAAATTATATACTTCAAATTTACCAACGAGATAATTTACAGCAAAAGTACAATAAATCAAAAATATAATTGAAAAAATTAAATAAATAATTTTTAAATGTTTGGATGGTTTGAATTATTATAATACGTATGACCAATTAGAAAATGTCACATGAATTTTCAAAGAATTAAAGTTAACTTGATTTGACTATTAAGTTCAGGGGTATGTTTGAACCCAAAAATAAATTTTAGAGATATTTTTATATCTAAAGATGAAGAGGGATATTTATAAATCTTTTTTCATAGATTAAAAATATTTATAAGACTAAAAATAAACTTAAAAATGTTTTTAAATCTAAAGATAGAAGAAATATATTTATGACCCCTTTTCTATAGATAAGGAGTATTTATGAATTTTTTGCCTAGAAAAAAGTTAGGAGTCCATTATATATTGGTTGGTTGTTAGTTGTCACCTGTCAGCACTCCACACTAAAAGAGTATGATTAGCCAGTAGACATTCCCCTAACAAAAAGTCCTTTAGTCACCACCAGTAAATTAAATAATCGCGGATCAAAAATACATCTAAAATATTTTTTTTAATTATATATATATATATATATACCAATCTTGCTATCTAAATTATTGATAATCATTTATTAAAAATATACTTTAAATGTTAATTTGCATACTAATAATTATTTCTTTCTCTGTTTTATTTCATCTAACGCTTTTTAATTTAACACAGTATTTATTGAAAAATGAGAAGATTCTTAAAATTTGTGATTTAAAACAATTCTTAGATATTTGTGTATTTGAAAATTATTTCATTAAACATAAAAGAAAATTTTAAAGTTAAATAAATACTCCCTCCGTCTAATTTTGATTGAATTTGTGAAATAATGTGCACATATTAAGAAAAATATTCAAAGACAAAATTTTAACCATACTTTCCACTATTATTCTTTGTGGAGTCATAAATATATAATGTAATTTGTCTCCTAAAAATATAAAACTTCAATAAGTAAAACGGCAAATATAAAAAAAATTTCAAATATTCATTTGAACTTTGAAAAATTCAATTGAACCTTAAAAAAAGTCTAAAAATTTAATTAATTTGGGATAGAAAGAGTAAAAGAGAACACATAAAATGAGACAAAAAGGAATAATAGTTAAAATGTGTTTTGAATAAAAAAATCATAAATTTAATAATTTAAAAAATATTTAAAATGTAACTTTCATCATATAACTCTGTATTAAAATTTTAAATTCTGGATCCTTCAATTATTATGGAGACCTTTTGTCAGCACTCATAAATCAAATTCTTCCAACTGTAATTTCCGGCCATTTGATTCTTCTTTCTCCGTAAATTTCAATGCTGCTCTAACCAATTTCTGTTTCTTGGCTCTTTCTTCTCACCATTAAAGCTCTCAAAATTTCATCTTTTTGTGTTTTTTTTTGAGAAAATATTCAGCTGTTGATTAGATTAGCAGTGATGATTACTACCATGAGTTTAAAATCTAATCTTTTTGCTACCCCATATGGGGGAAGACATGGGGTTAGCCATTTTTGGTCTCAGCAGCAATTGGTAACAATTCTTATTTCTAAAAGTAGGAAGCTTGGTCGAGTTCACTGTCAGTCTAATAAGGTGATTCTTGAATACCCTTTGCTTCTTTTGGTGTAATGCTCTTGCTGTTTTTGTTTTTTCTAATAGTCTTATACTCACTGTGTTCCAATTTGTTTGTCTGTTTTTTACTAGATAGGAAAGTTTTACGAAAATAAAAAGGATTTTTGAATCTTGGGGTTTTAAGCTAAATACACCTTTGATCTTATTATCTTAAACATGCCATGTTTGACGTTGGAATTAAGGAGTTGCTAAAAAAGAAAAGGTACATTCTTTTTTGAAAGACAAATAAATTGAAATAGAGTGAGTAATTGTTGATTGTAATCATCATTGTTATCTTTTTTATTTTGTATAATTATGACTTTAAATAGAAAGTTCATGTCAATAAATTTTAATAGAAAAAAATTGATTATGTAGGTTGGTGAATGTGTGTGTAAAGTATCTGTAGTTGAGTGGTTTTGAAGTTATAAAAGAAAGTTGAATGGCTTTCTAAGAAAAGAATCTTAAATTGAATGACTTTTCGTGAGAAGAATATCTAGTTGAGTGACTTTGAGGTTGTTCGAAGAAAGTTAGGTGAGTTTCAATGAGAAGAAAATTAAGTGAGTTTCAATGAGAAAAGAATCTTAAGTGCACTATAGCTGGGTTTATTATACGCAACTTGTATTTCTGCAACAGGCTTTTTTCGAGGCTTGAACCTGTGGCCTCTTGGTCACGTGGCAGCAACTTTACCTCCAAGGCTCCTATAAGTATATAAATTTACTTGTATTAATCTACTTTATCACCAATAAATTGTTTTTAGTCAATTTGAATGCTTATCATGTATACTCCATAACTGTTTCTATTGTGTATTTAATTATGGGATTCACTGAATCATGTTCCCAGAGTGCAGAAATGGAAATCAGGAAGTGCTCGCCTTTTCTGGAAAGTGAATTGTTGTCCGGTAATGGTGGATTGCCCATGGCAGAGTGGAGAACTGTCCCTGATATTTGGCGGACTTCGGCAGAGAAATTTGGTGATCGTGTAGCAGTCGTGGACCCCTATCATGATCCTCCTACAAACATGACTTACAAACAGGTCACAACCTTTTCTTTTCTCATTTTATTCTTGGCAATATCCTTTTTTGCTATAAAGTGAAACATATAACCCTTTGGTCTTATTAGTTCAATAATGTGATGTCCAGAATGAGAATTCGTTGAATCCCGCTGTAAAATGTCCTATTTGTTAGAGCTTTTTCCATAAAGTAATAGTTGTTTTCACAAGTTTGTGTAGTTCCCCACTATTGGTGACTATCCATCTTGTTATTGATATGCATGAGCTTCCCATTTTTTTCATTTGCAAGTACCTGCTAGGAACAAATATTACCAACATGAGTCCGTAGTTAGGATCTACTTTTCTAGTATTTATCGTCATTACTGGTGTAGAAAATAGTTGTGTCGAGTATTTTGTTGCTTGTAGTCATGACGAACCAAATGGTGTTTGGCCTTGCCGTTAACTTTAGGGAGTTGCTACATCATTAGCTCGTCCGCATTCCTTTTGTTGCTCGTAGTTGCTCGTAGGCATGTCGAGTATTTTGTTGCTCGTAAGCATGATGTCTAAGAAAGGTATCATGAATGCTTGGGCAAATCATTTATCATGAATTAGATCCTGCCCGAGAGTTTTTGTGCTAAAACTAGATAGCAGAGGGTAATGCAGAACATTGTAATCTGTGTTGGATGTAATCGTGTTAGGAGTGGAGCAAGAGCGGGAGTGTGTATAAAGTGAGAAATTTGATAATATAGAAGAATGAATGCAAGATAAGTAACAAAATGAGGAACACACAAAATATGAATAATATATATATTATGAGAGTATTATAATATACCAAGTGTTAAGGTAGTAAGAAAAGTAACAAACTCTCACAATATAAATTTAAACTCTCACAAAATATGAATAATATATATATTATGAGAGTATTATAATATACCAAGTGTTAAGGTAGTAAGAAAAGTAACAAACTCTCACAATATAAATTTAAACTCTCACAAAATATGAATAATATATATATTATGAGAGTATTATAATATACCAAGTGTTAAGGTAGTAAGAAAAGTAACAAACTCTCACAATATAAATTTAAACTCTCACAAAATATGAATAATATATATATTATGAGAGTATTATAATATACCAAGTGTTAAGGTAGTAAGAAAAGTAACAAACTCTCACAATATAAATAAGAAATGTATATTGAGAGAGCTTGAAAGGTGTTTATAAAAGGAAGCTCTTTGTATTGATGTTTTGCTTCTTGATTTTGGATTCTTGGATGGTTACAAAATGAATGTCATGGGAGGTATATATACTACTCCACCTCCTCAATGGACGGCTATGATCAATTTGATCTAATGGCTACAAATAAGTCTCTAGCTCTATCAAAATATCTTAGATATTTACAAAGGCAAGATGTTTCTACCTCTATCTATATTGTTCTAGAACCTTCAGATCCTCCTTAAAGTTCCACACAAGTCTAGAATCTTCCAGGCTTTTCTAGAGAATTCCACACGTCTCTAGAATCTTCCAGACTTCCCTAGAGAATTCCACACACGTCTAGATCCGTCCAGACTTTTCTAGATTATTCTCTATCTAGAATTTGGGCCACATTATTATGCCATAAATTGGGCCGCAGGATGCCTGACTTTTATATTTTACTACTTCTATCAATTTTTTTGCAAGAAGGTAACTAGATAATCGAGAAAATAAGTACATTTAAGTATCAGCTCTCCTACTCTCTCCATAGTATTTTGTCTAAATGCATTGCCAAAAATTGCAGCTTAATCAGGAAATTGTGGATTTTTCCGAAGGCTTGAGAGTTATTGGGTTAAAGCCACATGAAAAGATTGCACTCTTTGCTGATAATTCATGTCGATGGCTTGTTGCAGATCAAGGTAAATCAATTGATCGTATTTCGTAAATCCTAGAATTGGCAAATCTTTAGTTTTACTTTTTATGCATTACCTTTAGGTATGATGGCAACTGGAGCTATCAACGTTGTAAGGGGTTCAAGGTCATCAGTTCAAGAGCTATTGCAATTATACAGCCACTCTGAAAGGTTAGTGCAGATGTTCGTTCGTTGTTCTAAATTCATTATATTTTAAAAAGGAATGACCTCCTTTCCTTTTTGGTACTAAAATCGTTTGGACATTTCATATCCGAGTTTCACTGTATTTACTTATTTTTTAAAAGAAAATCTTGTTCGTTTTAGTTACATTTAGTTGATAGCAGTTACATTTTTGAAGCTGATGAAGTAGCCAAAAAGAGAAGGTATTGTTGGATGTACTCTGCAATATCCATCTTAA
Source organism: Solanum virginianum (assembly GCA_000787875.1). Taxonomy (NCBI): domain Eukaryota; kingdom Viridiplantae; phylum Streptophyta; class Magnoliopsida; order Solanales; family Solanaceae; genus Solanum; species Solanum virginianum. The sequence goes on along the minus strand of DF357838.1, from coordinate 107,827 downwards.
AACCAAAAGCAAAAACAATTTTCTTCTGCATGCATTTTGACTGTGATAAGATTATTATCATTATGTTTTTAATTATTGCCTTGCCAGTGTCGCGCTTGCTATTGATAATCCTGAGATGTACAACCGGATTGCAGACACATTTGGCTCCCACACTGCTGTTCGATTTGTTATTTTACTTTGGGGAGAGAAGTCAAGCCTTGTAAAAACCAGGCACGGATATCCTGTTTATACTTATAAGGAGATTATAGAATTGGGTCACAAGAGTCGCGTGGATCTACTTGATTCTGAAGATGCCAGTAAGACATTTACTGTAAGAATTTGTTTTCCTAAGATGCTATAATGGTGTGTTTTTTCCATCAAACAACAGATTTTTGTCCTGCATTCTGTATAAATCTACTACTTTTGCTTGTTCTTGCCCTTCTGCTTTTCTTTATCTTCTTATTAAAACATAATTGTTCTTCTTCAAGTTGCAAGTTCAATTTTGAGACTTGAGCATTTAAATCACTCTCCTGAACCTCATGCTAATTCTATCATCATATTTGGCTTTTATGCATCTGCTTATTTTGTCTTGTATTCTGAAGTTGCATTTTCAGTAATGTAATTCCTGATTCCTACTGGGAGAATATCAGTGGCTAACAAATTCTTTTTAGGGAAACAATATTCATATGAAGCAATAAACTCTGATGATGTGGCTACACTTGTTTATACCAGTGGAACCACCGGTAATCCAAAAGGCGTCACGCTTACACATAAAAATCTGCTTCACCAGGTTTGCCATTGTGCATTTACTCTAGTTATAAGAGTTCTTTAGTTGATCTCATTTTTGCAGGCTCATCTACGTCTTATTACCTTTATCCTGTTGAATTTAGTCTTGGTTATATGAAAAGCAATGTCAAAGGGTGGGTGTCGGATTCCCTAAGAATAGTGTATTTTTGGAGAATCTGACACGGGTGTGACATCAAAAGTGAAGAGTCCATGCAACTTAGAGAAAAATACCCCTGGGGAAAGACGTCGATGAGAAAAAAATGGGTTGAAAAGTGAGGTTTAGTATTGTGAAGGAAAATCTCTTGTTGAATTGTAGGTTAACTACTAAGCAGGCTCCTTATGTAGGTTTTTAAAGAAAGAACTATAACTTTTGAATTCTCAGTTATGATACAAGGAGATTCACCAGATATTTGACAATTTTTCTCGACTTTCACAAGTTCCCAAACTAAAGGTGGTGAAACGTTATGAGTTTACCTATTTCAGATACAAAAGATGCTAAACTAATACTTGAATAGAGAGTTCATTGTAAATGAGGCTTTGGAGAATATATCTCTTTAGACGTTGCCAAGATATTCTTCTCAAGAGGCATTTAGCCTTAACAGCCACTGGAAAGAAATGTGTCACCTTTGAAACTGTCAGTAGAAAGAGTCATGGTTCTACTAGAGCTATCACTCTAAAGAGGCATGGTACTGGCAGAACGTCACATAATAGAGTTAGAATGTCAAGACGTCACCAGAAAGAAGCACCATACAGTCAGAACTAGTCAGTCCAAAAGCAGCCTGAATTCTAGAACCAAAAAAACAGTTTCGTGATGATCTTAATTAGTTCATGGTGTCTGTGTTCTTACTATTACCATTCTACATAGAAAATAATGTTTCTGCTGTTGCTGGTATTTTTTTGTTGACTTCTGTTTGGCCAGTTTTGTATGTTTTAGTATCATTATAACTTCCAAAGGTAAGTGTGCTATACTGCTAATTATTGGGTACTAAAGTTGTTGACATCCCTGTATTCTCTATGTTAGATTTTGAATTTGTGGGAGATTGTGCCTGCTGTACCTGGGGACAGATTTTTAAGCATGCTTCCACCTTGGCATGCATATGAACGCGCTAGTGAATATTTCATATTCACACATGGAATAGAGCAAGTGTACACAACCGTTAAGAATTTGAAGGTGTGTGCATTTCTATTTGTTTCTTATTTAATCAATCTGTACACCCTTGGAAGAGTCTAAAACATTGATCTGAGCAACCTTCGTACTGTTGTAGGAAGATTTGCAGCGTTATCAGCCACATTACCTGATAAGTGTTCCTCTAGTGTATGAGACGTTATACAGGTATAATTCTTAGCTTCTCACTCCACTGGGTATGTTGTTGTTGTTGTATCCTTTTTTTGTTATTCTATGTTATTAGATAATAATCGATTATGAACTTTACAGTGGAATTATAAAGCAGATCAATTCAAACTCTGCTGCTCGTAAACTCATTGCCCAATTATTTTTAAGGATCAGTATGGTGTACATGGAGGCGAAAAGGATTTATGAGGTTAATCCCTGATATTATTGTACAAGTTTTCAACTTATATGCACCATTAGTATTTTCATTTTGAATAATAGAAGCCGAAGATTGAACTCTTAAACTTTAGATGCTATGATCTGCATATGTGATGGTTGTAGACAATGGATTGATAGCTTGCACTCTTTCTTTCTTGCATATTTCATTTTTCTATTATATTTTATTTTTGTTGCTGGCATTTTTATTATTCTGGCCTCTGATGCAGGGGAAATGTTTAACGAAGGACATGAAGCAACCGTCATATATTGTTTCATTGTTTGACTGGTTGTGGGCCAGAACTATTGCTGCTATTCTATGGCCATTACATATGCTGGCGAAGAAAGTTGTTTACAGTAAAATACACTCAAGCATTGGTATATCAAAGGTGCGAGATGCAACTGCTAGCGACTTATGATGTTCCTTATCTGTGTATCTTTGAGGTTCTAGACTAATTGAACTAGCAAAACAAACTAAGACCTCAGTTGTAGGCCTTATAATGGTGTCCAACACTCATCAGTTGACTGATTTAGGCAACTGTTTAGAGGTTGGATGTGTATATACTTATATAGACAGTAATTGCTTACCTTCTTTTACATTCTACAGTCAGGCATAAGTGGGGGCGGTAGTCTTTCTTCACATGTCGACAAATTCTTTGAAGTAAGTAGCTCCTATAGTTTTACCTATTGTAAGAGGCAACTGAATTGGTGCTCTTTCCTTCCTTAGTCTTACATTTTGGTAATTTGTAGGCAATTGAGATAAAGATTCAGAATGGATATGGATTGACAGAGTCAGCTCCTGTGATTGCTGCACGGAGACTTACTTGTAACGTGAGTATTGTATCTTATAGATATGGAACCAAAAGAATTCTACTTCTTCGACGTGAGTATTGTATCTTTGAGAGTGGTATTCATATAACATAGTCCTTGTTGATCCCTGAAGGTGCTTGGCTCAATTGGGCATCCCATTCGACAGGTAGAGGTAAAAATTGTAAATTCTGAAACAGATGAGGTCCTTCCTCCAGGATCAAAAGGCATTGTCAAAGCTAGAGGGCCACTAATAATGAAAGGCTACTACAAGGTTAGTGCATCATTTTTTTTTGTTTAATGAGTTCTTTAGTTCCTCTTAGTTGGACCCATTAATGCAATTCAAATTCTTTTTGTCTTCCCTAGGATGTCGAGGGTCTATCAGAAACTACTACTCTACCCCACAAAAGCATGTTTTGCCTTCATTGGCAGTCATTTTGAGCTGTATGTATTACTCCACAACATAAATTCACATGCAGTGTTGACTAACCATCAATATCTTGTAAAATTTCTTTAGAATCCAGTAGCAACAAAACACGCTATTGATGAGAACGGATGGCTGAACACTGGTGATCTTGGGTGGATTGTGCCTGATCACTCTATAGGGAGAAGTCGTAATTGTGGGGGTGTAATAGTCCTTGAAGGCCGTGCAAAGGATACCATAGTCCTTTCAACTGGTGAGCTATAATTATTTCTAGTGTGTCTGCCCTTGGACTACTCTAATAAGTGCATTGGTGATGTTGTTAGTTGTGTGTTCAAATGAAGATCTTGAAGCATCGTAGTTGTTGTGAATGAATCTTTTTTTGTAATTAGGGCCTTTATTGTGTATATGTTATTGAAGATGAGGTTGTATTGGTAAACTGCAAAGAGAGAAGCTTTATTCTACTCGTAATTTTGCAATTCATAGCTTTGAACTTTGTTATATGTATTTACCTCGTAGGTGAAAATGTTGAACCATCAGAGATTGAAGAAGCTGCTATGGGAAGTAGTCTGATCCAGCAGATTGTTGTCATTGGCCAGGTGAATTTTTATCATTGAGCGCGTAAATTTGGATTTTCCCTCATGTTTCACAAGTTTGATGTCAATAACATGCAGGATCAACGGCGTCCTGGAGCTATAGTTGTACCAAACAAGGAAGAGGTTCTGTTAGCAGCTAAAAGATCAGCTATTGTGGATTCTGAAACCACTGAAGTTAGCAAAGAAAAAACAGTTGGCTTATTACACGATGAGTTACGAAAATGGTAAGGACTTACTTGCAGGCCAGCTTCTACACTGACCAATTCACAAGTATGATATTCTGTTTTCAATACCGTCAATGCAGGACCTCCGGTTGCTCGTTTCAAGTTGGACCTATCCTTGTTGTTGATCAACCTTTCACGGTAAGCACCATACCTCTTTGGCACTATTTGATTTGAGTTTAATGTCGACGATTCTTGTATTTTAGACCGTTTTATTTACTGCAGATTGATAGTGGCTTGCTAACACCAACTATGAAAATCAAGAGAGACAGAGTTGCAGCTCTTTACAAAGAGCAAATCGACAACTTGTACAAATGATTCCTCATTTTTTAGTTATGAAAGATGCAAGATCTGAATAGTTACCGACGAACTGGTTTCTTTCAGACTCTTTTTCCATCAAAGACCTGCAATTGTAATGACAATGTTGCAGTTGAAACTTGAATAGATCAAATAGAACTGGTGTATATTTGCCCGCATGTAAAAGTTGTAAATAAAGGCACATCAACTACTTTTGAACTATGACTTATTCAATAAAGCATGTAACATTTTGTTTTCCTGAGAAAAATCAGATACAAACTTGAAGACTATCAAGAACCCTTAAAGTTTCAAATTCTGACTCCGCCTCTGTTCCAAAGGATCATTTCAATAGAGTGTAGCTAGAATATTTCGAGGGCAATAGACACCTTACAGCTGAAGATACAATCACCAGAAGTCATTACATGAACATGTTCCTTCAGTGAAGTGATGGAATCTAGTTGCATCTCTAATGATGATTTTTCGATTTGTAATGCTTGATATAAACTTTATAACATTGTGGCAATCTCCACAAATTCTAAGGTTTTTCACCACCCTTATCACTGATCCTGGAACAGTCCTCAGAAGTCCATAAGCCACAGCCAATCTCTCACTATGCCAAAAGAGCTGTCTTTCCTTCTCTTGATGTTCCATATCATGCAAAACGAACGTGGTGTCAGGAATATAACCTCTCTTCCTCATCTCAGAATCAAACTCCTTTAGGAGTGCAAATATCGCATCCTTCATTGGATACAATGCCTCTCCAGCATAGAACGTCATAGTTTCTTTTCCCGAATCAATAGAACTATAACCAGGTTCTTTCCTAGCTTCCAAGCTTGCCAGCTGCTTCTTCAACTTAGATACATTATCCCACAGAGCTGCACTAGCATATGTATTTGACAGCAGTATACAAGTTGAAGGATCTTTTGGTCCGAGAATTAGTAAGCGATTAGCGACCCTGACACCCATTTCAGTATTTCCATGTTGTTTACAAGCACTTAATAAAGCAGCCCAAACAGCTTCATCAGGCTGGAATGGCATCGTGTTAAGAAGGTTCTCAGCGTCCTCAAGGTGACCTGAACGACTAAACAGATCTAACAAGCACGTATAATGCTGCAGAGAAGGACTTAACTTATAATCTTCAGTCATGGATTTAAAAAGACTCTTACCTTTGTTTACCAATCCAACATGACTACAAGCATAGATTAATCCAACAAAAGTTACTTCATTTGGCTTAAGGCCAGCCAAGATCATATCATCATATAACGACAACGCTTCTATAGCTTGCCCGTGCTGTGCCATCCCGACAATAATTGAGGTCCAAGATACAACATCTCTAGTCAACATGCTATCAAATATCCTCTTTGCTTCCACAATATCACTACATTTTGCATACATATCCACAAGGGCATTGCTAACAAACAAACTAGATTCATAACCGAGACCTAAAACCAATCGATGAATCTGTTTTGCGAGCTGCAGTGCAGCTAAGCTAGCACAAGCTCCAACTATACTCGAAAGAATAAAGGGGTCCCTCATATCAACCCCTTCTCTTCTTACTTCAAGAAATACATCAATGGCATCAATCAAGTTCCCATTTTGCACAAGCCCAGATATCAAAGCAGTCCAACACTGTAAATTCTTTTCTGGCAACTTCCTTAGAAGCTCAAAAGCTTCGTTCTTCCTCCCACAACGAGCATACCCCGATACCATTGCACTCGAACAAATCAAATTCTTAACCAAAATCGAGTCAAAAACAGATTTTGCATTATCGGGCAATCCACATTTTGCATACATATCAACTAACGAAGACTTAACAACATCATCATGAGAAAACACCGATATCAAGAACTGAGCATGCACTTGTTTACCAACTTTCATAGCACCCGAGTTAGCACAAGCCTTAACAACACTAGCATAAACGAAATGGTCAGGCCAAAGACCATCTATTAACATGTTGGGAAACAGGGAAAGAGTGTTCTGGGGCTGATCGGCTTCATTGTATGCAGTAAAAACAGAAGCCCAAGAAGCTAAATCTCTATGGGGCATTTCTTCGAACAGTTGGAGGGCGTCATTAAGGAGGCCACATTTGCCATACATATCTATCAGATTGTTGCAAAGCTTTAAGGAACAATTGTATAAACCAATCTTGATTATTTGAGCATGTAATTTTCTGCCTTCTGCCGGAAAATGGAATCTGGCGCATCGTCGGAGATGGTGAAGAAAATGAGAGTGATGCATTCACTTCAAATATTGCTGCAAGGAAAAATATTCATATTTATTTAAAACTGTTTCCTTGCTTGGATTTGTTTTTCTTATTTGAAGAAAATAAAAAACGTCAAGCGATTTTTAAATAAAAAATATTGCTTAGGAATAGTGTATTTGTGTTAGTACATTAAATATGTATAAATATTAAATTTAGATTATATTTATCATCACTTCAATTTATCATTGTAAAATTCAAACCGATAAAGTTGAAATTTTAATTGTTACCTAGTGGAAATTGATACTAATGACTTGCTTAAAATGAAAAAAGAGCATTTCTTTTTAACGTCTAAAAACTAGACACACAAATAAATTGAAATGGAGTGAGTATATCGAAGTGTTATTCTAGTCATAACCACATATTAACATAATATAAGACTCATGTCATCAAATACAATAACAATAACTAAACCTCTATCCAAAATAAGTTGAGATTGACGATAGAAAACTTCATTTTGTCGTTTGAACTTATATTATATCATCATCATAATAATTTTAAAAAAAAATTAAAAATTATATTATATATACATAAAATAATAATAACAACAACAATCCTCGACTAGTAATTATCCTTTCTTTCATTGTGTACTATTTTAGCAAAGTCTATATTGACACCAACCAATTGCAGCTCTTGTAAGACCACTTTCTTTCATGTAATTTTAGTAATCACCTTCCATATTTTAATACGTTCATTTATCATAATTTTCACCTATGAATCGATATATATATAGGTTGACGCATATATCTAAACTATCTCAAACGACCTTTTCATATTTTATTTTAATATTTGTTGCTCACACCTTCTAGCGATCTACAAATGTGGTCATTTATTATGTTCGGACATTAGCTCCATGTGACTATAGAAATCTAAGAATCTGTTTGAATTGACTTTTGACTTATTTTTAACATGTTAGCTTAAAACTAAGTGCTTATAAGTACTTCAAAACTTATCCAAACACTCCATTAAGAAGGGGAAAAAAAAGAAGCATTATTTACCAAGAAAAAGATCCATAAAGATAAGGAGGCATTGAAATGTATGATTTTATATATTAAGGTACATGAAACTTGAGACAGATGTTGAATCAAACAGTCTATTCAATAGATAATGTAACATCATGGGACCAGAGTCACCAGACTTTTATTGTTGATGATGTTTTAGCCTCTCATATCCAGATATCAGAAGTGCAGTCACCACCAGGATACCTCATTTCATGAGCCAAAGATGGACCATCAGGTTCAGCTCCAAAATCAACGAAAAATCTTGGGTTGATAGCAAGGCCACCTGTCTCACTGTCAACGTCGATTTGTAAGATGTGACCTCCTTTCTCCACTAGCTCGGGGTAGAATTGACGGTCCCATGCACTGAACAATGAGTTTGTAACATACAAACGTTTCCCGTCTAGACTCAATTGTATCATCTGAGGTCCCCCTCTCAACCGATGTCCCTGGAATAATACAGAGGATCAATTATATTTCGATTTCTCCACGTTTATGTAACTTTCAGGAAACTAAAACTTCAGCAGGTGCACAGTGCAAAATTCAGCGGATAATGGGCGTGCTCCTTCTAAACTAAAACTTGTCATTTCGCGCAGAATAACAATCATTACTGAGATGTAAGTTTCTGTTCTAATTACCTGGACTTCTGGGACATCCACTTGGTATGTTGATCCATCTTCAGCCTCAGCAAGTACAGAGTTCCCCTTTTGAAATACTCCACCAACAAATACTTGGCCAGTCAACTTAGGATCGGCAGGGTCCTCGATATTGTACTGTCTAATGTCACCATGTAGCCAGTTCGCCAGGTACAGAAAACGATCATCAAGAGAGATCAGAAAATCAGTGATAAGTCCAGGCATTTCAGGAAGAATCCAGTTCTGGACTTTCACTGGTTTTACTGAGATAGCTACCTGCATTGGTTCCGGATTTCACTTGGTGATCAATACTTCTAACAACTAATTGAAAGGTCCAATAAATTGTAAACGATTACTAACCTCATGTCCCCACGATCCATCTGGATTCTTGAAAAACCGCACCATGTTACTGGTCAAAGCACACCCCACATACCCAATTGCTTCAGCTGGATTATGCAAGAACCTTACCTATAGATGGGAAGGAATATGAATATATTTATGTATTCAGCAGGAAAAATCGTGGCACAAAGTTACAAAGGGGGAAGAGGGGAGTGTATTTACCTCCAGAGGCAGGAGTCCGGTGTTCCCAAGATCCAATGTCTGTTTTAGTTCACCACCAGGCCATGAGTAGACATGCAAATGTCGACCATATAGACCGTCAGCAACATGCTGGAGGTTGAAACCTTTGGTGAAAGCAGATGGAGCTCCCCAGGTGGAACTGATCATGGTGTTATGTCGAGGCTGGTACCAGAAGTCATAACCAAAGAGGGGACTATGTCCTGGTTTCTCCCATCTAAAATATAAAAAAAGAGTCAAAATAAGCTTTGGATAGTCTTGTTTCACCAAAACGACATAACTTCAGTTTTCCTTAAAGACCGTCAAGAGGACTGGGAACGGAAATTAGGATAGAATGGCAATCAGTCCTTGGACTTGTCCAATCACAACAACAACATACCCAGCATAGTCCCACAAAGTGGGGTCTAGGGCAAGTAGATTGTGTCCAGAGTTCCCCTACCTCACAGATACAGATGTTGTTTCCAATAGACCGTCGGTCAAGAAAAGGTAGTCCAAAGCAGTTCAGAAAAAGAAGTAACGGAAGTACAAGAAACAACAGATAATAAAAAAGCAGTGGATAGTGACAGAATAGAAATTACAATAAAACAATACAATAATCAAGATACAAGGAATCAATAGAGGACTTGCCCAATCACATGCATGTTAAAATAAAGATGAAAGTTCATTATCTATCTCAATATTCCAATTCATTTCCTATAATTTTCTTGTTCTTAACTATTAGGTTGGTTTGTAAAGATAAGCATCCGCTAGAGACCAATGCAAGTGGAAACAAATAAAACCAACCGAGGAAATTCAGACTCAAACGAGTACAACAACACAGTACCTTCCTTTCACGTTGAAGTCTGAATCAAGAAGAAGAAATCCATTCCCCTCAGCATTTCCATCTTTGTCTCCAAGACATGACACCATTATCTCACCAGAAGCGAGGCAGTGAGCTGTGTGAGGAAATGCTAATCCTGTCTTCTGGATGACATCTTCTGCCTGAACAACTTTATACAAACTGGGAGCCCTTGGATCCTTTTGTGTGTCAACAGCATAAATGCGTCCTGATCTGCAAGAGTTATATTTATCAAAAACTTAGTTATATTTATCAAAAACTTTCATATAGTCATTAAGAGTAGATATAATCCTTACACTAGTGAGGGCAGGACGAGATATCGTCGAGCAGCTGATGGATCTCCATAACACGAACTGCAGGAATTCCATCCAGAGTGATGTAGTTCATCACCCTCATAAGGCATAGGCAGCCTATGGATTACTTTTGAATAAGATGGTGAATTAGGATCTATATCTACTGTAGCCAAGTAGTCAGGTTTCCCCCTTCCAGTACCTGTGGAAATGAACCATATTCAAAGGCGGATCAAAGATTTAAACTTCATCAATAGTTTGCAATGAATCATAGTTCTTTTGAAAATATAGATTCATAATGTGATATTCTTATGCAATGGAGTTGGAAGAACACTTTATTATCTTTATGAAGTACCATAATAACACTCAAGATTTCCCTTTGGCCCACAAATCACAGATTCTTTTAGCAATCATATTTTTACAACAAATTTCCATACCAAAGCTTATATCTTCTCCCCCACCCTCCACCCCTCCAAAGGGAATCACAAAACCAAAGAAAGAACCATACTTGATCAGCAAAAGCAAAGATAAAGACTTCAACTTCCAACAAAATCTATACAAAAAGAATCAAACTTGGTCATCTAAAGCAGAGATAAAGATTTCAACTTTCAACTAGCTTTGCTTCAAACATGAAACATACAAAGAAAAAAGACTTCAGTTTTATGAATTAAGTTAGTGGGGGTGTGAAGAACACTTAAGATTTCACTTAGGCCCACAAAGACAGAATTTTTAACAGCAATCCAAAATTTTACAAAGAATTTCTACAGCAAAGTTTATCTCCTCCCTCCCCCACCACCCCTCCCCAACCCCACCCCACCAAAAGGGCAGAAAAGGCAGAAAAACAAAGAAAAAACCATACTTGATGAGCAAAACAAGAGATAAAGATCTCATTTTTTCAGCTAGTTTTACTTCAACAAACATAAAAAAACCTACAATTTCAAGAATCTATACAAAGAAAAAGAGAAAAGCTTACCAGTATAAATGCAGGTAACATATATCAAAGATTCTTTAGGACCAGCCATGGCTTCAAGTGGAGAAGCATAACCAGGTCCTTTTTTGCAACACCCATTAACCGCCGCCACCGTCCCTTGCTCCGTCGCCATTTTCTCGCCGGAAAATGTGAAATTACAGACCAGAAATAGGCAAAATAGTGCTAAAAAGACCAGAAAAAAACACCCTTTTTCAGTTTTTGGCTTGTGATAACAACAAGGGTATATATAGGAAAACCAAACACGTTGTGAGGATCGTCAGAATCATAGGATTTGTTTTGCTATGTTTATGGCTTTATTATCATGCAGTATTTCTTTTTTCTGTATATAGACTAGATAATATTCTAAATACATATATTGTATTTGGCTTAATAAATTATCTACCTAATTAGAAAATTTTATCTAAATTAATTGGATTAAGTGATCTTCACGTCAATTCCTAATTTGTCCCTTTAAAAAAAATATCTCCTTTTGTTGATTTATTTCAAAAAGAATAATTCGTTTATTTTTTTGGCAAAATATTGATTCTAACTTTTCATGTTGCATGTTTAGACCACAAAATTAAATAATATTTTGATACATTTAACATAACTTTAATTTAGAATTACAAAATTAAGAAATTTTCTTTATTTTCTTCAACTCTATGTCAAGTCAAATCCAAGAGTGGAGCTACCCCTTGGTTAGGATGAACCTCCTTTGATAAAAAAAATTATACTATTTATACATAGTTAAAATAATTTTTATTTATATATAATAGACGTCGAACCTTTTTCAACTAGTTTGTGTATGTATTTCTTCATATTTTGAACCCCTTTAATAAAAATTTTGCCTCTATCACTAGTCAAACCTGATAATTATTTTTTAAATGAAGAGAGTAACACATTTTAATTAGATATTTTTTATTCAAATTTTAAATTTTCTTTTTCTTATATATATTTTTATTGATTTATTAGGTAATTATATTAATCACATAAAATATATTATTTTGTTAATTATACACATCCAATAAGCTCTAAAACTCTAGATATTATCTGCTTAATATGGTAAATTTTTTTCTTTTAAGATGTAAATAGAAAAAGTTTAATTAAAACATTTTATTAGAAATTATTGTGTTCAACTATAACATTTCGAAATTTTAAGTATTTAATGAAATATTCTGGTAAATTTTAATTAGCTATCTATATATATTGACTTTTATATGAAAAGATTATTTTAATAAAAATAAATATAGTTTTTGATAAAAAGTACGTGAACATCATGTGAATATTGGTATTGGTCCATGTGAAAAGGATCAAATCTTATAGATCATGATTATTTTCAAGGTAGATATTGTTTAATGTTTAATGCTTTTTTTAATGTTAAATTTTGTAAAGAAATTTACCACCATCAAGATCAATTTATTGTAGCAAGCATTTATTTATGTATCATTATATGTAATACTAGTGATTAATGGGTTCTAAACTAAAATATTACATGGTATTATATAAAATATAAGATAAAATAATTAATTAATACTCATATATTTAATATCTGCTTTATTTATACTTGTATAATTCTAATTAACTATTAAACGACTTATATATTTGCTTTCAACGTTAAAAACTTTTCATGAATTGTCAGTTTCACACGAGACACATCACACTTTTTACTCGATGACAAAAAGAATTTGGTTGAATGATAAGTACTCCTTGTTAATTTTGTTCTATGACTCTGATTTTAATTATCTAGAAATCAAAATGGTGAAAACTCCCAAGAAGTAGAAGAGATAAGTAAAATTATACTAATAACGACTTATAAATTAAACATAAAATATGTATATATTAATTAATTATAATATCGCGAAAAGAGGTATGTGTCATGTACTAGTGATTGGTACAAATATAACATGCCAAATTATTTTTAACCACAAATATATATCCCATGGTATATGTGGTACAAAAATCTACATTTAGATCTACTGGGTTGTAATGCACTGATAAAAATGTTTCATCCTTAACCAGAGGTCTCGGGTTTGAGTTTGGGGAATTGAAAAAATTTTGTTGTTTAGGGTTGGAAATCTTCACATGGCTCCCCTGTACATATCTTGACAACTCATAGGCTATATAGGTCAAATAATTAAAAATTGTGAAGATAAGATTAGTGATTAATTAATGTGATTATCTCCAATCGTGTATGTTGATCCAGATATTTTCCTTTCAACACTACTTATTAAACTATTGATTTGACTATTTAAGTCGTGTTAATCACTTTGAGAGCCAACTATATTGTATTCCGTCCAGATTTATTTGTTCATGTTTAATTTAGTTTCTTCTTTTTTAAAAAAAAATATTTATTATAGCTCTCTTGATTATTATAAATCACTTAAATATTGGACAAGAAAATTAATTAATAGTCAATAATAAGGATAATATAAGTATACAATAATACACTATCACTTGATTTTTTAAATTGAACAAATAATAATGGACATAGACTTTTAGCATAGTAAAGAAAGTAAAAATAAATGAAAGAAGTAGTATTTGTTTAAGAGAGTACACTCACGTTATGCATTGATAATAATAAAACAGTAATATTATCTGGGTTGAGCTCGTTACACCAAATTCGCCTGGTGCGAGTTATCTCTCCTATGTAATTTGCGAGCTATTACATAGAAGTACAGATTTATCATGTACGCATCCAAAGAATAGCAGCTGCAAATTCCTCTTGTTATCAAATAAAAATAATAATATAATAATATTATTTAGTAATATAGTAATATTATTTACGAAAAAGGTTCAGAACTAACTATGTCCTATAGGGTTTTAGGGCCAAATATACCATTATTTCATCTGTTTAGCTAAAATTGCCCTAACAAACTGAATTAGTAACATACTATTTATACATAATTAAGTTATCAGGATTATAAAAATAGTTTGATTTTTTTCTGTATTATTTATTAATCATGAAAGGATCATCAAAAGAAAAGGAAATAAATAGTTAAGAATTTACTGATATCGACATTTATATTGAATCATATTTATTAGTTGTTATTATATTATAAATTAAAAATAAAATATATATTAATTAAATATGATTCAATAGTAAAAAGGTTATGATAAGCTTAGTGATTAATTAATGTGATTATTATCTATCTCGTGGCTTGATTTTATTGGCTCATTGCCAAACTTTTGCTCAAGAAAACAATTTTAGGAAGAAAAAATATGAAGATATTTTTATGTTGTGACAATGACATTAAGACTAATATTTTGACACATAATTAGAAATGAAACAAAACTATATTATCGTAGAAAATGTGAAGATTTTTTGTTTTCCAGTAATGTTAAATGTTGCCTTTAGAATTTGATTAATTTAATACGTATTGAAAAACTATTTTATCATTAATGTATATATAATTAATGAAGGCTATACATTTTAGTTTAAGTAATATTTGATCGAAGTAATAAGTGTTTGAAAATACATATAATATTTAAAATTTAAGCCCAAAAAAATCTAATGAAAAATACCTTTTCTCACGTGTCAAAGTAAAATATATTGATAAAATTATAAAATTATAGATGAATTTCATCAAATTTTTATCATAGATAACGTGCAATATGGCGTAGATATATACTAACAAATTTCGCAAAAGTAGCAAGAATACCAAGTCATGAAATATTTAAACTTTAACTGCATTATTTTACTATTTTTTTTATTAAGTGAAAAAAATAGTTTAATTTTAACTTTAAAGAATTAATTTTCTTAGATCACACACAAAACGCATACAATAAAATTAATATTTGTCAAAAAATTTGAAGACACCCAAAAATTAATTTATTGATTAAAACTTTGCCAAAAAAATGTAGAATTGTTTAACTTGAGAAAATTAAGTGAAAATGACTGCATTTTTAATTAAATAGCTTCGTGTCATACAAATTATCGATAGAAATCTATTTATTTAATGTTGACTAATATTTCATTTGTTAACTTTAGTGAAGTTTTCACTAATGAAATGAAATAGTTGACTTAAGAAAATGGCCTTAATTTTCTATTGACAAGACTTATGGGAAAAATAATTCGTGTTATGGTTTTTTTCTTCGTTGTTATATTCAGCATGGCTACTTTTTTATTATTATTATTATTATTATTATTATTATTATTATTATTATTATTATTATTATTATTATTATTATTATTATTATTATTATATTTTTATAATGAAATTTTGATACCACCAATTCATCAAATATTTATTGAGTAAAGAATTTTTTAAAATACCTACAAAATTTAGGGGGTTTTATGTCTTTTATTTAATTGTAAAGGGGTTTATATATGATAAAATTTTGAATTTCGAGAACTAAAAATAATATTTTTTTTATTTTAAGGACTAAAGAAACGTGTCAACCTAAAACAAGAAGACTCAAAACTCTATCCAAGTGAAGAACACGTCATGATTAGTTCATTACACGAATATAATTCCGTTATAATTAATTATTATTAATAATAATAATGAAATCTTTGTGACAGTGTTTAGAAATAGCAATTTTTATGCTTGATAATAATAAAAAAAAAAGATTAAAATTTATATCATTAATTTGAGTGGCAAAAGTCAAAGATGATGCCTAGAGGAAACAAAATCCGTAAATTATATATGTCAAAGATATGATTTCATATTATATTTCATATGTCAAAGATATGATTTCATATTATATTTCATTTATTTATCAAGTTGGAGTATTCACAAATTATATTAAATCGTTATGAATTTAAATTCGAAATTTTTTTTTACTTTTATAGTCATGAGACATATGATGTAACTCTGACATACATATAACTTTGTTCTATTTTTGAAACTTATGCGGATAAATAAATATATACTAATCAGTTAGCTAATATCGTTATAGTTTGAATTAATCATGCCTCGTAGCAAACATTTAACCTTAATTACAGTTTGAATTTTGTATAATTCACACAATTTATACAAATATTTTGTGTGATTATTCAAAAGTTATGCTCGAATCAAATTTTATAGCGGAATATACAAATATTATGAATTGTACCCTAAATTACACAAATATTTTGCATGAACTGTATAACGAAATATACAAACGATATACAAAAACTACAAATTGTATAGTAAAATATACAAATGTTATGTCTGAATTGTATAGCGAAATATACAAAACATTATACAAAACCTATAAATTATATAGTGAACTATACAAATGTTATGCGAATTATACAAACGCTACTATAACTATAGTTACAAATTATACTTATGCAAACTATAACTATAAAATATAATTAGAATATATTTGAGTGGCTATATATTGGATTATTTATAAACCATATTGGACTTTGTATTTGGGCTTTGTCCTCATCTTATCATATCAAAGCCTCAAATACATTCTAATTTTAATTATTTATCTCTTCAAATTAGTTTTTACACCCCTTGTCATGACTTTGGTTTACAATTTTCATCCCAAAAATATAATTTTCCCAAATAGTTGCTGGAGAAAACCAATTTCAGGAGGATTTAGAAGACTGCAAATAGTGAATAAGAAGAAATGCTTGCGTTGCACTACTTTTTATGAAGATAAAGATAATTCCCCAATTGCCTGCTCTTTCCATGGCCACACAAATGGTAAATAATACATATATCCTCTCCCAATTCTTTATTTTTTAAAAAAAATTCCCTTTGTTTTAGTTATTCTTTGTATGTAATATATTTGTTATAGAAGAAATGAGATGATGTTGAACAGAATTGACTAGTATAAATAATGAATTGAGATAAATCTGACTCTGATACTGTGATTAAGAAAGGAATTGGGTGCTCCTCTTTTATTTGTCAAAAAAAAATATGTGGTGACATCATTTGGATTAAGCCCTGGTGGTGTTTATGGATCTTATGAATCGGGTGTTCAAGTCATGTACCTTTCTTTTAGTTTGATGCAAATTCAAAAGTTAGCTCACAAGGAGATGATTGTCGGTGAAAGTAAACAATTGTGTTAATAGATAGACGGAAATAATAGTTTTAGGGCCAAGTGTATGACGTCCATAGATGGAAAGCGTTCAGTGAACAATGGTGAAGTCAGAATTTTCATGACGAAGGTTTAAAATCTGAAAAGTAGACATACGAACAAGTTTGACATCATAAAAGATTATATTAACCAAGTAAATATAGTATAAATTTTCATCGAAAAGAGTTTGAATGACCTCCTAACCATAAAGGTAGCTCTATCCGTTTGTGAGTGAGTGATTTGACAATGTTGTAGCTTCTATTCGTTTAATGGCTATCCCATGTTTTTGATGATCATATCTGTATGGATTTTAGTGGTAAGAATTCCACGTTGTGGCCGTTGAGAGCTGGGCTCGAATCCCAGCAATCACACTATTATTTGTGGATTTCACTGGGTATGTTGTTGTTGTTTTATATCTGTATGGATTTTATGCATTGCAGGAGATAAAGGACTACTTTCCCTAGCACCACCTCACCAGGGAATCGATGGAGAATGGAGCGATGGATGTGGAGTGATTGTTTACAAATGGAACGAGAAAGATAAGAGGCCAAACACAGGAAGAGAAAACTGGAAAAGGAGATGGAGTTGTTGTGGTGAGTATGATGAATATGCTCCACCTTGTAGGAAAGGATGCCATGTCTCATATGATGATGGCTTCACATTATACTAGGACAGGCAGACCTCGTTTCGGTTTTGTTACTATTTTCTCTCTCTTTTTCATATACAATACATATATATATATATTATGCAACTATTTGATAGATATACACATTTAATTCAACAGAGACAATTCATCTCTCTCCACTCTCACGCACCTCTATCTCAATCTCTCTTGCCAGATGTATACAAATACGCAAGAGGAATAAGTTAGCTAAGCTACATAATTTTACATGTTATATTAAATGTCCTTGGTGAAATGTCTTAGTCTTACTTTGTCACTAAAGCTAATAGAGTGAGACTAGTGCTTTAATTTGTAAGAGATCTAAATAGGATAAAGATAGATGAATGAATCTTTCGAAAAAATAACTTTAATCTCGATAATTACCTAACAAGAGAGAGTTAATGTAAAAAGTAATTTCCACCCCCCAAAACAAGCTTCAATTTAATGTTTTAATCCAAAAGGCAAAAGACAAAAAGATATATTAAATTTCCTTGATTCTTTGGATTTTGGTAGGTGAAGTGGAGCTTTAATCACCAAGAAAGAAAATTTGGTATTGACTGCTGAAGATCATTTTGAAAATAAAGTTTTACCCGTCACTGTTTTACATTTATTTTTTCGTTATCTGAAATTCACTAGCTTTGTTAATTGAAATTTACATCACATAAGACATTTCAAATCAAGAAACAACTCGAACTCATGACTTATACACGTAAATACTTTTTCCCGTGAAAAAATGTTTTGTTTTTTTATTTTTGATACTCCTTAAGTTTGATAAAAGTCAGAACATTTGGTCACCATAAAACATTAACCAAACTCTGATGGCTACATTCAATCAACATTGGAAAGAGGAAAAAAAAAAACAGAATTTTCTGACAAAATATTCTTTTGCATAGACCAAAAATTAAACATAAATTGAAACTGTACTTTCTCATGGGAGTTCCGGTTACATATTTTCTATTTTCATACTTCCAATTAAGGGTATAAAAGAATATGAAAAATCGATCAAACCGAGACTATGCAATTTTGAGGGGAAAGATCAGTAAATTTGGAAACATGTTTGCTTTGAATTCTAGAAACGAAAATTATACACCAAAAGGCAAATGGAACCAGCTTATTATAACAGCATCTTAAGCACAACACCACCAATAACTCAAATCTTATAACAAACATTTTGGTCTTCTTCCAAATGAGACCACTTTCTCCAGCAACACATGCCAACATCCTCCCAAACATATCCCCAACAGTAAACAAAAACACTATTATCCTAAACAAACTCAAAGTATTCAAAGTAAAATAATCATATGCCGCGACAGTATTGTTCCGCTGTCAAACTGTCTTTCCCTCAGTACCTGTAGTGAGCAGGCTTGTAAGGACCTTCAACTGGTACGCTGATGTAGTCGGCTTGCTCCTTGGTAAGTTTCGTAAGCTTGGCTCCGAGCTTTCCAAGGTGAAGGGCAGCAACCTTCTCATCGAGGTGTTTTGGCAAGACGTACACCTTCTTCTCGTATTTGCCACTGTTCTTTTCCTTCCACAACTCGAGCTGGGCAATGACTTGGTTAGTGAAAGAGCAGGACATCACAAAACTAGGGTGTCCAGTGGCACATCCCAAGTTCATGAGACGACCCTCGGCCAAGACAATGATGCCACTGTTGGTGTCTGGGAAGACCCATCGGTCGGTTTGAGGCTTGATTGTGATCCTCTTCACACCAGGGAAGGTCTCAAGACCATGCATGTCGATTTCGTTGTCAAAGTGACCAATGTTGCAGACAATGGCATTGTTCTTCATCTTCCTCATGTGGTCAACCATGATGATGTCCTTGTTACCGGTTGTCGTCACAAAGATATCAACTTCAGAGACAACGTCCTCGAGAGGAAGAACCTGGAGACCTTCCATGGTAGCCTGGAGAGCACAGATTGGGTCAATCTCAGTCACAATCACACGGGCTCCCGCTTGTTTCATTGCAGCAGCACATCCCTTGCCGACATCTCCATAACCAGCAATAAGGGCAACCTTTCCAGCAATCATAACATCAGTAGCCCTCATGAGACCATCAGGAAGTGAGTGACGGCATCCATACAAGTTGTCAAACTGGAACACCAAAAGATCAATACGACTGTCAGTCCACGAGCTAACAATATCTTATCTATACAAGATCTACTACAACAAGTGTCTCCAACAATCAAGGAGAAGATCTTTAATTGCTACCAACTTAAAAGACTTAATATCTTTTGCAGATGAATCAGACTTCCATTAGCCAAATATGGGACTTAAAGTGACAATCTTCCAATTGGTGAAAATGCATTTGAAAAACATAATCAAATTTCTCTAACTGGAAAAAACTTGGAACTTTAAGCTACTAAAGTCCTATACTTAATAATACAGATCAACTCATCATTAAGTTCTAAGTATAACTCCTCTGTATTAGATCCAAGATATTATCAACTATTCATATCAGATCTATATCACAGAAAGCATATAAAAACAAAATCAAACAGCAATTCACAGTACAAATCTATACAGATCAGAAAAAAAAACATAGTATTATGCAAACACATATATACCTTGCTCTTGGTAACAGAGTCATTGACATTGATGGCAGGGAATAGCAAAGTTCCATTAGCCTGCATTTGGTAAAGCCTCTTAACACCAGTGGTAGTTTCCTCAGAAACACCAACAAGTCTCTCCTTCATCTTGGTGTACTTTTAAAGGATCGGTCTTTAAGCTCTCCTTAATAATAGAAAGCACAAGCTGAAACTCAGGATTATCAGTAGAATTGGGATCTGGGACTGTCCCATTTTTAGCAAACTCTTCTTCAGCCTTAACACCCTCATGAATCAAGAGAGTAGCATCACCTCCATCATCAACAATCAGATCAGGACCACCACCTGGACCCCAATCAAGTGCCCTCTCAGTACACCACCAGTACTCCTGCAAAGTCTCACCTTTCCAGGCAAAAACAGCAGCACTGTCACGTGCAATGGCTGCTGCAGCATGGTCCTGAGTTGAGAAGATGTTGCAAGAACACCATCTAACTTCAGCACCCAAAGCAGTAAGGGTTTCAATAAGGACAGCAGTTTGTATAGTCATGTGCAGAGATCCAGTGATCTTTGCACCTTTAAAGGGCTGTGAAGGGCCGAATTCAGCACGGGAAGCCATGAGACCAGGCATTTCAACTTCGGCAAGCTCAATTTCGAGCCGGCCGAAGTCAGCCTGGGACATGTCCTTAACCTTGTACTCTCGGCCAGAGGTGGTCTTCTCGACTAGTAGAGCCATGGGTAGGGCGAGTAGAAGAGGAAAACTGAGAGAAATAGGAAGAATTCGAGATGAAAATGAGAGAGAGGCGGTTTTCTCTTCTTCCTTTGGGGTTTTAGGGAAGAAGAAGAGTGTGGCAAGGATTAAAGGGTGGAAGTGAGTGGTTTAAATAGGCTTCTTTGATGGAAATGGACGGCCAAGATTTGTTTGAGATCTGAAATTTTCATTGG
This sequence comes from Solanum virginianum, assembly GCA_000787875.1. Taxonomy (NCBI): domain Eukaryota; kingdom Viridiplantae; phylum Streptophyta; class Magnoliopsida; order Solanales; family Solanaceae; genus Solanum; species Solanum virginianum. The sequence goes on along the minus strand of DF357838.1, from coordinate 86,448 downwards.
ATTTAATTGGGTTTGGTAGACCTACAAACTTTGATAATTATGATTGGATTAAATTGAGGTTCTCGTTTTATCTCTCGTCAAAAGTTTATAATTTTTCAAAAAAAATAAACACTTGAAATATAATAAAATAAAAATTATTATACTTTGCTAAATTACGATTTATAGCTAAGAGGCGAGCGAGAACAAAAGAGGGAGGAGACCGACGAGTGAGAGAGGGGAGAGAATGAAGAAAGGTAAATTGTATATGTATATTTGTCAAATGATATGTTTATATCTATCAAAATAATTACATATGTGTAACTCTCTCTATATATGTGTATATCTAGCAAGTGAGATTGGGAAAGGGAGGAGAGAGATGAGCGAGATCGAGAGGCGATGAAAAGAGGCGAGAGGCGAATTGTGTATGTATATTTGTTAAGTTGAATATGTATATCTGCTGAATAATTATATATATGCAGCTGATATACATATATATTTATACATCTTGCAAGAAATTGCAGAGAGAGAAAGGAAGAAAGAAGAGAGAAAATAACAACAAAATCTTAACTATAATTATAAATTATAATATTTTCAAGCTATTATGATATAATATAAATACATGACCATGCATGTCGATTTCGTTGTCAAAGTGACCAATGTTGCAGACAATGGCATTGTTCTTCATCTTCCTCATGTGGTCAACCATGATGATGTCCTTGTTACCAGTTGTCGTCACAAAGATATCAACTTCAGAAACAACATCCTCGAACCAATAAATACATGATATTTGTTTTACTAACCATGGTTAACTAGATTATTAAATCAATTTGAATTAGGTGAAGTAAAGCTCAAAAACACAACAATGAAAATTTGGTGGTGGTTGGTGAGAGATCATTTTAGATATGAGTTTATACTTTTGTTTTTAATTAGCAAAACGTGTTTTGGTTTTTCCTTAAAACAAATCATTTCTTTTCCATCAAGCATTCAACTTTCATCCAAAATATCCCAAAGTTTTTGAGTTCCTTTGAGATTGCATAAAATAGTTACTACAATAAAGTAATTTGGGCTATCACGTCAAGTTCAAAAACTACTTGTCAGTGAAAGTAAAGAATTTGTCTTCTGAGTCAAGCTCATTGCACCGAACTTATCTATTGCATAAGTTACTTCTCCTATGTGATTTACGAATTATTGTATAAGAGCGAAGATTTTACTTTGTGCGCGCCCAAAGAATAACGACTACATATCCTTCTTGTCGTAATATATACATATATATATATATATATATGTTTTATTTTCTTTCTTTTTTATTTAATGGGGGTATGATCCACTGAGGTTGGGAGCTTTAACTGGATGTGTGGTAAAAAGTAAAACCCAAAGATTGTTCACGTCCCTAAAAGTGGAATAGTAACAAGGATACCAATTATTACTATTATTGATTTTTTATTTATTAGTAAATCGTTGAAACAAATATGTGTATTTGAAAGTTTACAACAAACAACATATAATCACAATGATTTATTTAATTTAAAAAATGAACTAGCAGCGATTTAATAATTTAATGTCTTATGATATATTTAGTATCTTATTTTATGAATTGTGATTTCCACTGTTGATAAACTTTCATGTTTATGAGGAAAACAACTTAAGAAATTCAAATTACAAGTTCAAACAAAATAACTTTAAATTAATCTGATTTTGAAAAATGGACCCTAAGTATATATTTCATGAAATTATTTAACATGAATCAAAATGTAAACTCAAAAATTGAAATTAAATTATAGAGATGTATATGTGAATAAAAAAACTCGAGATAAATACTAAAGAAACAAGCTATTATTTAAACTCTATGAAACTGTAGTGAAGTTTATAATTGCCAAAAGAGATGGGCAATAACATGATAAAATTTTGAAGCAGCAAAAGATGAACTGAAAAGGGAAAACATGTTTGCTTTGTTTCCATGAAGCAGAGTTTATAGAGAGAAAAAAAAAAAGGCAAATGGATCTAACTTAGTACAATATCATAGCACACCACCCCAACCATAACTCAAATATTATTCAAACACATTTTGATCCTCTTCCCAGCAAAACATGCCAACTTCCCCCCACAAACATTGATAAAAACACTACTACCTAAACAAAATCAAAGTATTAAAAACAAAACAATCATGCCGCGATATGGTTGTTCCACTGTGAGTCTCTCTTCCCTCAGTACCTGTAGTGAGCAGGCTTGTAAGGACCCTCAATTGGTACGCTAATGTAGTCAGCCTGCTCCTTGGAGAGTTTGGTAAGCTTGGCTCCAAGCTTTCCAAGATGAAGAGCAGCAACCTTCTCGTCGAGGTGCTTTGGCAAGACAGTGTCTGGGAAGACCCATCGGTCGGTTTGAGGCTTGATTGTGATCCTCTTCACACCAGGGAAGGTCTCAAGACCATGCATGTCGATTTCGTTGTCAAAGTGACCAATGTTGCAGACAATGGCATTGTTCTTCATCTTCCTCATGTGGTCAACCATGATGATGTCCTTGTTACCAGTTGTCGTCACAAAGATATCAACTTCAGAAACAACATCCTCGAGAGGAAGAACCTGGAGGCCTTCCATGGTAGCCTGGAGAGCACAGATTGGGTCAATCTCAGTCACAATCACACGGGCACCAGCTTGTTTCAAGGCAGCAGCACATCCCTTTCCAACATCTCCATAACCAGCAACAAGGGCAACCTTTCCAGCAATCATAACATCAGTAGCCCTCATGAGACCATCGGGCAATGAGTGGCGGCATCCATACAAGTTGTCAAACTGGAAAACAAAGGGATCAATATAATTGTCAGCCCACAAACTAAACAACAATCATGACCTTGACATAAATCCAATCAAGATCTACTATTTTATCCATCTCCAACAACTACTAAGGACAACATCATACTTGATTCCTCAAACCAATATTGCTTGGAACACATCAAACCTAATCATGTTTCCATTCTTCAACAGAGCATGTGAAAACTTGTACTCCACACTTTAAGCATTACATATTCAAATCAAGAAGATCAATCATTCTTTCCCTCTAGACAAACAACTAAAACAAGAAAGTCGGTGAATTTACGAAATTAAGTATCATTTTCTTCATGCAACAAGATCAGGCATTTCTATTAACCATCTACTCTCAGTGCTTTAACAATAAAAATCTAGTGAAATATGCATCTATCACATAAATATCTTACCAAATCAAGCTACAAATTAGAAAAAACAAATACTCCAATTGGAAAGATGCCAACATTTAGCTTTTCAAAAGGCAAAAACATTGATTCCTCAACATTGCCAACACAGTAGAGGATTCATGATTCATTTATAAGATTCAACTAACAATTTACCTTGCACTTGATCAATAGAGTATAAATCAACCAAGATTATGTTACAAGTATCAGATCCAAGCAATTACCAATCACTCATATCAGATCTAAATGTATAACAAGCACACAAACACTTCACACAACCAATCAACATAGATCTGAAACACAAGAAACAAAACAAAAGTTTAGAGAACACATATAATATACCTTGCTCTTGGTAACAGAGTCATTGACATTGATGGCAGGGAATAGCAAAGTTCCATTAGCCTGCATTTGGTAAAGCCTCTTAACACCAGTGGTAGTTTCCTCAGAAACACCAACAAGTCTCTCCTTCATCTTGGTGTATTTTAAAGGATCGGTCTTTAAGCTCTCCTTGATAATAGAAAGCACAAGTTGAAACTCAACATTATCAGTAGAACTGGGATCTGGGATTGTCCCATTCTTAGCAAATTCCTCCTCTGCCTTAACACCCTCATGAATCAAGAGAGTAGCATCACCTCCATCATCAACAATCAGATCAGGACCACCACCTGGACCCCAATCAAGTGCCCTCTCAGTACACCACCAGTACTCCTGCAAAGTCTCACCTTTCCAGGCAAAAACAGAAGCACTGTCACGTGCAATGGCTGCTGCAGCATGGTCCTGAGTTGAGAAGATGTTGCAAGAACACCATCTAACTTCAGCACCCAAAGCAGTAAGGGTTTCAATAAGGACAGCAGTTTGGATAGTCATGTGCAGAGATCCAGTGATCTTTGCACCTTTGAAGGGCTGTGAAGGGCCGAATTCTGCACGAGAAGCCATGAGACCAGGCATTTCAACTTCGGCAAGCTCGATTTCGAGCCGGCCGAAGTCAGCCTGGGACATGTCCTTGACCTTGTACTCGCGGCCAGAAGTGGTCTTTTCAACGAGAAGAGCCATGGGTAGGGAGAGTAGAAGAGAAATGGAGGGATTTCAGATGAGATCTAAGAGGCTCTCTCTTCTTCCTTTGGGGTTTTGTTAGGGAAGAAGAAGAGTGTGGCAAGGGGTTTAGGGTGGAGAGGATGGTATAAATAGGTTTGATAGGTGAAAATGGACGGTCCAGATTTGTTTCAAATATCAATTTTTTATTTGGGAATTTTTGGGTTTGGTAGATCTGATAAAATTTCATTTTAATGCTTATAGTAAGTTTTATTAATATATAATTTTTACATGTTTATTACTGGGGTTTATGTGCTAATCTGGAGATTTACTGGGGTACCAATTACATTATTTTAGGATGTCCACATAGGCACTAAGCTCATATTATTTCATTTTTATATTCATCTTGTTAAATTATTTAAATTTTTACCATATATATTAAAAAAAATAAATGCATAAAATTTCTTTTGTTTTTTATTATAATCGATTTTTTTTTAATTATAATCATCGATTTCTAGCTCTCCGTATTCAAGAATTCTTTTGTCTTTTGATTTTGCAGCTTTTGTCTCTAACTAACTAATAAAGCAAATTGAGATTTTGTGACGATTATAAGTACATTATTAAGATTTAATTTCTTGCGATAAATTGTAGTTGACAATGCTTACATGACGAAATTAGTTATACTGATTTGTCACATTATTAAAATTTTTAAGTGTTAATTTTTTAGGGTATTTATAATTTTTTAAGAGTAGAGGTCATGCATTACGATGAAAGACTAATAGACAGGTAGGATAATATCTAGCCTGATAATATAGTAGATTAATAGGAGTAACTATATACTCGTGTCTTTATATCATACATTGATTGTTGTATGTCTCATATTTGTTGTTTTCATTGTATTTATATAGTATTACTTGCTTTTTACTTTAGTCGTTTCTCTTTCATATTTAGTATTTTTTGTTTTTAGGACTTGGTTATTTTGAGTTGGGGGTTTTTCGTAAACAATTTCTCTATCTTAGAGATAGTGATAAGATCTGCGACTCTACGTATATTTTACCCTCTGCAGACTTAATTGGTAAAATTTTACTAAATATATTATTATTGTTATATAATTTATTTTAAAAATAATAGATATATTTATAATTGTAAAATATATTAATGAGAATTGTGTGAAAGTAGATCGTAGATCTTTGGCTAACATCATGCGGTGGCATTACTGGACCCACAGTTTGTAATTTTCAATGTAGTCGGTGGTCTCACTCATACACCACTAGAGCAAATAGAATATTATTATCGTGAATTTAAATTTAATCGTATTTTAGTACGAATATTAAATATTTAAATATTAAATAAAAAATTATCATTGCAAATATATCTCCACTATATCTATTTCATTAGTATTATTCAAGTTAAACTAAAAATAAATATGATAAAATATTTTATTGCGTGCAGCGAAGAAAATATCTTTGATAGAGTTGGTAGGCGTTGGTGTAACGGTGTCGTTTTCTCGCAAATCTATACGGTCTATATCATTTCATACAATATAAATATTTTTCTTATATTTTTATTTAAATATTATATGCACAATGTCCCCACTAATTCGAAGCAAAATAATAAAGGGAATAGTGGACAAAAAGTAGGAAATTATATTATAGTATTTAATATAGAGAATAATTTAATTAGAAATTATTTTGGACCGACACATAATGAACAAGAAAGATTGGTCTAAGCAAATGAATCAAAAAAATGTTGCAAAGTACTACTAGAATTTGATGGATTTATCAATTTCCCTACTTTAGATTCATAATTTGTTCGTTATTTTTAGTCTTTAAAAAGCTTTTTGAGGCTTATTGAGGTTTAATTTTCTTTTTATTATCAAGTTTGAAGTTCAATGATTTTCATCGTTAACAAACATTTAATACGATAATATTGAATTCACAAGCTTGGATGAATCAATAATAACAAATTAGTGAAATAAGGGATCAATCATGTTAACCACTTATAGTTCAATTACTTATCCAAATTTAGCACTAATCAAATCAAAGCTTAAACAAATCAAAGGTAGCACTAATCAAATAAAGCCTAATATTATCCTATATATGAAATTTATTAGTCCGATAATTTTAATATGTTATTCAAAAAAACGTATTTGTCATTGAAGAATTTAAAATCTGAATTCGATTTGTATTCTATGAAGAGTGAAAGAAACTAAAATATTCGAGCGAATCGATTAATGATACATTTGAAGGATGTTGGACTAGAGGAGCCAAAATCTTGGAAAGTATATATGCGAAAATTCAATATCTAAAGTAAGAATCTTTCATTGAAAAATTTAATTATTATTAACAGTTTATGTAGTTTGAACTCATATTGTGTAAGATTTACTTATAAATAAATATTTCTTACTAAAAATACTTTTTTACTCAAATTTAAATTCGAAACCTCTTATTACTGGTGGAACCTTGTATCATATGAATTCAAAGGAATGAAATATTGAATTGCCCAAAACTCTAGGAATAAGTTGAACTCTTGGGTTGGTAAAGTGTTTGGTAGAGCTACAACATGCTAATATCTATTTTAATTTATGTACAACAACTTTTGACCTTATATATACATTTTAAAATAACCTTTTCTTTTCCACTACATAGGTTAAGATTGTTGGTGAGAATATGAATTGACCATATTGACCTCAACAAACCCCTAAACTCTTTTGCTTTAAATAATCCAGGACAACGCAATGCCATCCTCTTGTGCGGTCCATTGACAATAATTTGAGGGACGCATTATCGAATTTCATACACAGTGATCGAGATTATCAAATATAGTAATAGATTTGTTTTTATCATCCTACCAGAAATGACAAACGAATATAGATGATGACAAAACATCAAATTTAAATGATCAAGCGAAACTTTCATAACCGAAAAGTATATGAAATCCTATATCATCTCTAGAATAATGATGAACCCTTAATTTAAGGTTGTCGATTGGGAGGCATGCATAACAATAATATAGTTTTGAATTGTGAATAATCCATGATAGGAAGAAACTATTCACCTTTTTTTTTAAACTAGCTAATATAATATGTTATTCCCCTTTTTATAAAAGGAAAAAAATTTTAATCAATGAGCAGATTAAGAAAATTTTAAGTTGTATAAATATTAAATACTATCAAAATTAATTGTCCAGTTTGACTATAGTAAATGATTATTCAGTAAGAACCAAAAAAAAAAAAAAAAAGATTATTCAGTATGTACTTCATTGTGGTCCACATTATATCAAGTGTTGACGTTTACAATTATTAAAAAAAATGTTTAAAAAGATAAATTAGAAACTATTGTATTCATCTCAAATTAATTGAATTTTTGAGATTTTTTTCAATGTTAAAAATAATTGAATAGTTCAAAGTTCTAAAAGAATGTTTGAAACTTTTTTCATATTTGCACTTTCATTTATTTTAAAGTTTTATATTTTTTAGGAGATAAATTACACTATATATTTATGATTTCATAAAGAGCACAAGTAAAAAGTATGGTGTAAATTTTATCTTTGAATATTTTGTATTACCTTAAAAATTCAGTTAATATATGAGAGAAAGTATTTTTTAGTATTTTCTTTATTGTATCCACGGCCACTGTGAATGTTAATTTCTTTTCAAAATTTGACCAAAAAAATCAACTAAAAATTTTATGTCATAAACTTTCCTATCAGGAGATAAAATACTTTTTTAATAAAGATAATTTTGTACTATTTTTATATTTTAAAAGTACCAAGTTTATACAAATTATTTTATAAGATACTAAAACTTTCTTCGAAATCAATAGATAGCTTTAACCATTCGAGTCAATGTAAGAAAAACTCTTTAAATTATTCTAAAAGAACAAAAAAACTAATGATTCAATATTCAATCTTGAATTTCTCTAAACATTAAGAGGAAAAAATTTATTTTTTGAGTTTTCATTTCATTGGCTTTTTAATATTTTAATTAAAAATATTAATTAATTAGAATATCTCTTTTTGCAATGTCCTTATATACCAGAGATCTAAAAAGCAATATTAAACTGACAAGAATATGGAAGCACAAGAATTGATACACTTATGTATAAGTTGACAATGACTAGTACAACATACTAGATATAAATGTAACGCAATAAAAGAATATTCAAGCAACAATTATAAAGTGTTGATACATTAATAAGGCCGTAAGGCATATCTTACGAGAACTTCATGGACCATAGTGAAGGTTGTGACTTGTGGGGTAGCTGATTGTGCAATTCAATATGTTCTACAAAGTTAAGTACATTATTTTTAGGTTACTAATTTTAGTTGTCATGATTAATCATAATAATAATAATAATAATGCATTAATGTATGTGTAGTGATATATAAATAACTAAGGGGAATTTTTATAAATAGCTTAAGTTTGAAATTTAATATGGTCAAATAACTATATTTTATATAATTACATAATATAACCTCGGCTATGTGACCTGACGAGGAGGAGGAGGAGAGCGAGATCGAGAGAGGGGGGAGAGAGGTGAATTGTATATATATATCAAATTGTATGTGTATATCTGTCAAATAATTGTATATGCATAATTAATATACGCATAATTAATATACATATACATATACATATACATATATATATATATATTGGTATATCTGGCAAGCGAGGTTAGGAAAGGGAGGAGAGAGGTGAGCGAGAGTGGAGAGAATTGAATTGTATATGTATATCTGCCGAATTGACTATGTATATTTGTCAAAATAATTGTATATATACAACTGATATACATTTGTAATTGCATATCTGCAAGAAATTATATAGAGAGAGAGAGAGGAGAGAGACGATAGAAAGGAAGAGAGGAGAGAGAAAATAGCATCAAAGCCCTAATTATTGCAACAAAATTCTAACTATAGCTATAAATTGTAATTTTTTCAAACTATAGTCGTATAATGTAAATACATATCATATGTTTGCGTAATTATGTTATTTTTTCAATAACTAATTGGTCACTTAGCATCCTAGTTTTCTAATTAATGTCTTAATTCAGTAATGAAATTTAATAAAAATTACTTGATTTGAATGAATGGCCAAAACTCATTTTATAGCCTTGGGCCTTTTTCAAAACTTGCTCCAATATTTAAGAGATTGTCTCGATATTACATTGTAACACCCCACATCTTACATGTAATAGTTCTATACAAATGAAACATGATATAGTTTGGTCAAATTAGCGCCCATTTTTAAAAGTGTTTTAATCTCATATTAGAGGGCGATACGTACGTCTAATGCTTAAAAGGGTCAAGTGTATACAAGTTTTAAGTCAAATTAAGGAGATTGCGGCCTTAAATGAAGTGAGAGAAGTGAGGTGCTTGTAGGACTTAGGAAACTAGCAGGTGAGTCACCTACTTGCTTAGCTTAAATTTGCTAGTTAGACGAGACGAGGCTCGACGTCGAATTTGTCTAAGTCCGATTATGAATAAAGTCTATGTTAAGGGTGTAACTTTAACCCGTATTTTAGCATTATAAATGGACAATACTTACGGCGGAAGATGAATAATAGAAGGGCCCAAGTACATCACGACCCATTTGACTAATTGGGCCCAGACTAAGTGAAGAGACATTAGAAAAATGGGCAGCCAAGGCCCATCAACTTTGATACCCATTTAGGCCTAAGTGTGAGGGCCAAGCTGCTGCATCACCAGCTTATTAATATGTGTTAATATGTGACCAAAAGCCTAAGGGAAAATCGGCCAAAGAGACCCTTTAAAAAGGCTAAAGAATAGTCCCTTAAGTCATTTCACTTTGGAACAATTTTCAGCTTTCCTAAAGACTTGTTTTTACTTTTTATTTCACTTAACAACACAGTAAATAAAACCCTTTACGGTTCTTGAAGAAAACGTCAATCTTGAAGGCTAAGGTAAGTGAAAATATCAATGTATTTGGTATATTTTTTTCATGAAAAATGAGAAATATATGCTAGTTATACTTGTTAACAGAGGTCGGACAACATGTGGTTAGAAAGTTGTTGCACACTTGCCTTTTCTTTTTAGTGACTTTTCTATGGTTTGTAGGTTGGATTATGCAGAGAAGTTGATGTTCTTAATATGGTTTAAGTTATAAATATTAATCTAAGGTTGTTGTCCTGATTTTGTTTCACTTAAAAATAAGTTTTATTGTGCTATCTTAAGTGTGATTTTGATTGGAACTTGTGGGCTAATGGATGGAAGACTATTGTTTCGCGTCCTTCATGAGTACTTTGATACTGTTCTGGGACTGTTTTAAGGTTGTTTTTATGTATAGATGTGTTGAGGACATTTTAATTAAAGTCCGGATAGTTTTGTCTTGTTAACTTCAAGATATAAGGAAATGGTGTAATGTTGTGCTACTTGATAGCATGTAGTGGGGAGTTAGTGTGTGCTATGAATTATGGACTGTTTCCAGCGTGTTACAACCCTAAACTAGAATGTATACACCATGTATATAGAATAGATAGTAGACACATATGCTTAGGGGGGAAAGGATGAAATAACGTCGTTGGGTCGATGCTTAGGGGTTGCTGCCCGAAGTTTATTTTTAAATTAGATTGGACTTCCAAGACATGTTTAGTGGTTACTAATGCTTATTTTATTACCCACACTAATGTAGATCACTACTTGAGAGAAAAAGAGGTTACTTCGAGGTAATAACGAGGTCGTACAACGAGGTATGTAAGGCTACTTGATTTCATATTATTTGGTATGAAACATAGATCGCTCCTTGGCACATAAAGACACTTACCAACTCTGACATAACTATTAACCGTGTCTCCACTCTTTCACATGTTCATATACTCCCATACATAGTCACCTCAAATCTGCATACATACGTGGATACCAAGTTACATGGGTTCTTCTTGCTAAATAAAGTTCACGAGTTATTTTATCTCATATGCATTTCATTATCTGTATAACGTATTCTTTTCATTATCATATTGTCTTGTATGATTATTTGCATGTCACATGCTACATCTACAGTCCTACAGCTCCAATATTATGACCACCAAAAGAATCATCTCAAAGGTAATTGCAAGGTAAAGTATATTACTTATTGATAGGGGGTAACCAGAGGAGTGGAAGAATCACCTAACCAGGGTCGATCCTATCACTGGGGTAGCCCAAGGGGTGAAAGGAAAAGCCTAGTCAACAGGTACAGGTGCTAGTAGATCTTTCCAGTAGGAGTACAGGATATCCAACTACTGTTACCAAGCTCCAGGTTGCTTCGGAGCTTTGTGTATTTAGAACTTATAATTTTGTATTGTATAGTTAGTCTAGGTGGGGCCTATCCCGACCCTTATCAGATACTTTTTCTTATCTAGAGGCTTTGTAGACTATGTAAATTAAAGTGTGGTCATATCTCATACTTTAGACAACGTGGCCCCAACCGGCTAGCCATATGCATTTTCTTTTGGCTTGTTATTACTGTTTACTTTCTTAAAGGCATATTGAATGTAGAAATCCCTTATAATATGTATAAAAAGTGCATAGATACAGGTTGCTTCTCTCGAGCCTTATCGGCAACAGGTGTCAGTCCGCCTTAACGGGACTTTGGGCGTGACATACACCATGTGAAATTACCAAAATATCTTAAATAAGATGCCCACATAACACATAATCTCAAACTTTTTCTGGTAAATCTAAGGTCGGAATAGCGATCAATATGAAAAATTAAGCGAAAAAGTGATCTCGATTAAATTTTAGACCAAACGAATTAAAAGATAGTTATTCGAAGCAAAAATGTAATTTAATTTAATTTTTATAATATTAGAATAAGACGAACCTAAAACACAATGTGATATGAACAAACTTGAAAAAAGTCAATATAACAATCTATTCTTGTAAGCACTTTTTAGTTAGCTTGTTAATTTCTTATCAAACTTCAATGGATTCTCAACCACCATTTTATGTCCTAAATCTAATGTATACACTAATAATTCAACAAGATTAAAAATTAATAAGTCAACAAAGAAGTATTATTATTTTTAAAAGGTAAGATTTTAATAAAAGGGTATCATTACAGGATTATAAATGCTTATCGCTCACCACTCAACATATCTGTAGCTATCCCCTCTATCGTTGGACAACCAGATACCATCTTCTTGTGTAGTCCATTGACAATAATTTGTCGTAGGAAGGTTCGAATACAAAATGCAGTGATCATAGTCATTGAATACATCAAAAGATTTAAATTTATTATTCCACCAAAACTCACACTTGAACCTTGTTCTAGCCCAGAGCCACTGATTAAATTTGAACGACCAACTGATACTTTCAGCTTCAGCAAGTTCATGATATCCTATATCATCTTCCGCGGAATGACAATGAACCTTTAATTTGGGGGCATCAGCTGGAAAACCATTAAATATAACAACAGTATATTTGTCCCAACGATGATTTCCTTTTGCTTGTGGAAAGCAAAAGAAGAAAAAAAAGCATAACAACAATAAAGTTTTGAATTTTAAATAATCCATGGTTGAAGAACTTTTCAACTTTAACTTAATTTTTTAGAGACTATATGGTTTTTGTTTTTCTCTTTTACATATAATCCTTCCTCCTTTTATACAATCAATTTTACCATCAAGGTTAATTTTGAAATTACTTGTCCCAATTATAGATGACACTTGAATAAAAAATATTCATTCCTAGTTTGACTACATTGATAACTCTAGTATTTTGACTAAAAATATTCATTTCTAGTTTGACTACATTGATAACTCTAGTATTTGAATGATGGGAAGATTGTCCTACTTTGTCCTATTGTCAACCCAAAATATTTTGACATAAACGATGGGAAGAGAAATATTAAAAGGAAATGTTTGAGAAATCAAAATCTAAAAATTGAATGATCATTATAGAAAAAAGTTACGATAAATTTAAAAATCTGTTATTCAACAATAAGGATTATTGTCATTTTTTTTAAGCTAAGGAGATTTCAATACAAAAGTATTACGATATCATAAACACTTATCGTTCACCAATCAATGTATAATTATCACCTTGGTCATTAGACAACCAAATATCATCCTCTCGTGCAGTCCATTGCCCCACCAAAAATGACAAATGAACATAGTTCTAGAAAAAATCCACTGATTAAATTTAAAGGACCGAGCAAAATATTCATTTAAAGAAAGAAATGAAATCCTATATCATCGTCTCCGGAATAATAATTAACCCTTAATTTAGGGGTGTTAATTGGGAGGCCATCATGTACAGAAACAGTATATTTTCCCCGGTGATGATTTCCTTTTGCTCGAGAAAAGCAAAAAAAAGAAAAAGGTGCATAATAATAACATAGTCTTAAATTGTGAATAATCCATGATAGGAAGAAATTATTTAGCTTTAATTTGCTAGAGATTATGGCTTCTTTCGTATAATAAATTATTTCCCTTTTTATAACAGTAATAAATTTTTTTTATAGATACCATCTGAGTAAAATTTAAAAGTTCTTATTAATATTTATTTTTAAGGTAAAATACTAAAAATAAGTCAAAAGACATAAATTAGAAATTTTAACTTATGACTTTTGACTTGTAAGTCATAAGCCAAAAATAAGATCTTAGTCGTCATTTTGTATTTTCTGAAATTTAATTTGACTGATATTTCAAAATAAACATTTAGATATTTAAAAAGTATAAGAAAAATATTACTTATTGAAGTTTTTTCATATTAATGTAATATAAAAGTATATCTTAAAATATCAGTCAAAATTTATATAGTTTGACTTTAGAACTAGGAAGTAAAATAAAAGGTCTAAAATAGGTGTCGCCTACGATATTTATAAATTTCTACTATTTTGTATTTCTAGGTTTAATTTTATTTTATAATATTATTAAACTAGGATAAGCTTAAATATGACGTGATATAAATAAAACATGAAAAAATGGCAATATAATAATCTATCATAGTATACACTTTTTGTTTATCATATTAATGTCTACCACTTTATGTCCTAAAATGGAATTTAAGAATTTAATAAGCTTAAAAATCAATTATTCAACAACGAAGAAATTTATTATTATTTTAAATAAATTAATAACGTATCAATAAGAGAAGTGTCGTGAGATAATAAATTTTTACTCTTTTACCATTCAATATATCTGAAATCAATATCTTCATCGTTAGTCAAATAAATATAATCCTCTCCCATAATCCATTGACAAAAATTTCTAATAGAAATAGATATTGTATAAATACAAAAATCGTAATAATGCCTCAAAAGCGTTATTTTTTTTACCCCATAAAAAATAATAAGAATACTTTATTCTAACTCAAAGTCATTAATTAAATTTAAATAACCAAATAAAATTTTCATACATAGAAAATACATGAAATCTTATATTAACAATTTGCAAAATAAGAATGAATCCTTAATTTTGGGACATTAAATGAGAGGCCATTATTTATACAAACATTATATTTTTCCTAGTGATGATTCCATTTTGCTTGTGGAAAGCAAAAGAAGAAGAAAAAACATTAAAAATAGTCATGTTTAATTCCTTTCATTAACATCGATGTTATTCATTTCTTTTCCTAAACTTGAAATTGTAAAGAATATTAAGAATAATTATATTTAATTTCTTTCATCATTAGTAGGGTTGTTCATAATTATGGTTAAAGTATCAAATTAAATCGTAATCTGAATCAAATCGATTTAAAAATCCAATGTTTGATTTGGTTGGTTAGGTTTGGTTTTTAAATTTTGTAAACCGATACTATTTGGTTTGGTTTTGGTTGTACTAAAAAAATCCGCAAAAATAATCAAACTGAATCGAATAATTATATATATAAATTTTATAATTATTTATATAATATTCATGAATAATATATAAATATTTTATTATATTTTAATGAACTTAAATTTTTAACTTTACCATTTATATTAAAAAAAAAATTTTTTAGTGTTTTGGCATATAATTTTCTTGTACCCTTTTCCACGAATAGTTATTTGATTGTTTTGTTTGAGTTTTTTTCCTATAAATATTTGATATTTGGTAAATGATGGGTTTAGTATTACTTAACTAAATAATATTGTTTGTGTTTAATAATTTTAGTATTACTTAACTAAATCATTTTGTTCGTGTAATAATAATTCTAGTACTATTGCTTAATTGAATCCACAATAACTTTCTGTGGATTATGATCCAAATCGAACCATGAACACCCCTAAATTCATTAGTGTTGTTACATTTTTTTTTCCTAATTTTTTTTCAATTTCTTCTTTTAATAAGTGTACATAGTTTCATTTCGTTAGTTTTATCATTGATATTATTATCCGTATCATTTTTTAAAATCATTTTTTCTTTTTTTGTGATGCCATTTCGATTAGTAGATTTAATTTAATTTTTATAATATTAGAATGAGATAAACCTAAACACAATGTGATATGAACAAACTTGAAAAAAGTCAATATAACAATCTATTCTTGTAAGCACTTTTTAGTTAGCTTGTTAATTTCTTATCAAACTTCAATGGATTCTCAACCACCATTTTATGTCCTAAATCTAATTTATACACTAATAATTCAACAAGATTAAAAAATTAATAATTCAACAAAGAAGTATTATTATTTTTAAAAGATAAGATTTTAATAAAAAGGTATCATTACAGGATTATAAATTGTTATCGCTCACCAATCAACATATTTGTAGCTATCCCCTCTATAGTTGGACAACCAGATACCATCCTCTTTTGTAGTCCATTGACAATAATTTGTCGTAGGAAGGTTCGAATACAAAATGCAGTGATCATAGTCATTGAATACATCAAAAGATTGGTATTTATTATTCCACCAAAACTCACACTTGAACCTTGTTCTAGCCCAGGGCCACTGATTAAATTTGAACGACCAACTGATATGTTCACCTGCAGCAAGTTCATGATATCCTATATCATCATCCACGGAATGACAATGAACATTTAATTTGGAGGAATCAGATGGAAGACCATTATATATAACAACAACATATTTGTCCCAACGATAATTTCCTTTTGCTTGTGGAAAGCAAAAGAAGAAAAAAAAGCATAACAACAATAAAGTTTTGAATTTTAAATAATCCAGGATTGAAGAACTTAGAGACTATATAGTTTTTGTTTTTCTCTTTTACATATAATCCTTCCTCCTTTTATACAATCAATTTTACAATCAAGGTTAATTTTGAAATTACTTGTCCCAATTATAGATAAGTTGACTAAAAATATTCATTCCTAGTTTGACTGTATCAACTTGACTAAAAATATCCATTCCTAGTTTGACTACATTGATAACTCTAGTATTTTGTATTCCTAGGTTTAATTTTATTATTTAAAGATAATATTAAATATGACATGATATAAAACATGAAAAAAAGTCAATATAATAATCTATTCTAGTATACACTTTTTGGTCAACATATTAATTTCTTATCAAACTTCAGTGAATTGTTGATTACCACTTTATAGATTTTAAGAATTAATAAGCTTAAAAATCAATTATTCAACAAATAAGTACTCTATTATTATTTTTAAAAAATTAAAAGTATTGCAAGATAAAAAACTTTTACTCATTCATCATTCAACATATCCGTAATTAATATGGTCAGTATTGGTCAAATAAATACCATTCTCTTGTACAGTTCATTGATAAAAATTTGTTTTAAGAATAGGGGTAGTATAAATATAGAGATCGTAATTATCAAATATCTTAAAAGTTTTATTTTTTTTACCCCATAAAAAATGACAAGAAAATTTTATTCTACCTCAAAGCAATTGATTAAATTTAAATGACCAAGTGAATTTTTTTAAAGTAAAACATACATAAAATCTTATATCATCATCTACAGAATAACAATGGATCCTTAATTTTGGAACATTAAATGGAAGTCCATTATACGTACAAATTTATATTTTTTCTAACTATCATGTCTCGAGAGGATACCTAAGGTGTGACCGACACTCAAAATCATTGATGATCCTAAACAAATCACTTGATCTAATCACTCTTTCGATTAAATAAAACCAGCAATCCAATCCATTCAAGAGAGAACAAGTCTAGGAATAGGATGATTCCCTTTTGCTTGAGGAAAGCAAAAAAAAGAAGGATTTTTTTTTAAAAAAAATAGTCATGTTTAATTCATTTTGATATCATTAATGTTATTCATTTCTTTTTCTAGATTTGAAATTTTAAAGAATATTAAGAATTAATCATATTTAATTTCTTTCATGATCAATCTTGTTAATCTTTTTTTTCCTAAAATTTTCTCACTTTCTTCTTTTAACGATTGTAGATTTTTCTCTTTTCATTAATTTTATCATTGATATTATCTGTATCATTTTCTTAAGTTACTTCTTTTTCTTTCCTTATTCCGTTTCAATAGATTTAATTTAGTTTTGATAATATTAGAATAAGATGAACCTAAACACAATGTGATATAAACAAACTTGAAAAAAGTCAATATAATAATAATCTATTCTTGTAAACACTTTTTGCTTAGCTTGTTAATTTCTTATCAAACTTCAAATTCTCAACTACCACTTTATATTATGTCCTAAATCTAATTTATACACTAATAATATAATTAAACAAGATTAAACACCAACAATTCAATAAAGAAGTATTATTATTTTTAAAAGGTAGTTAAAATTTTTAAAAAATAGTACCATTACAAGATCATAAATGTTTATTTCTCACCATTCAACGTATCTATAGTTATCTCCTCTATCATTACTCAGCCATATACCATCTTCTTGTGTAGTCCATTGACAATAATTTGTCGTAGGAAGGTTCGAACGCAAAATGCAGTGATCAGGATCATCAAATACAATAATAGATTTGTATTTATTATCCCACCAAAACTCACAATCGAATCTTATTCTAGCAATAATCAATGAATTAAATTTGAACGACCAACTGAAATTTTCATACACAGCAAGATCATGATATTCTAAATCTACAATCGTTAAAATGGAAGGCCATTATATATAACAACAGTGTATTTTTTCGTACGGTGATTTCCTTTTGCTTGTGGAAAGCAAGAGAAGAAGAAAAGGCATAAAAACAATATAGTTTTAAATTGTGAATAATCCATCATTGAAGAAACCCCATTTTTCCCTATGGCGATTAGAGCCATTTCAAGACTAAAAATTCCATCTTTGCTTCTTAAACACCTTTCAGTTTCTCCTATTTAATTTGGTAGAAACTATATGTTCCTTTTTTTTTTTTTAATCATTCCTCCTTTTATACAATTCATTTTATGGGCAAAGAAGATGCGATTTTTATATAATCTATTTAGATATTATCATTAATTTTGTAATTACTTTATTTTTTTCTAATTATGGATGGATCTTGAATAAAAAATATTCATATATATGTCATTTCAATAAATTACAAATTACAATCATCAAAATTTATTATTATATATATTTATAATATATAACTCCTCAATGAGTGGAGCTGTTAGTTGAAATCTTATATATCCATTTTTGTAGTTTTTTCGATTTTTTTTCCTAATTTGAAAAGGTATAAAATCTTTACCTTAATTTTATCGTGAAGTATTAAAGATAGTATATTATTATTTTATTATCAATGCTATTGATATTTTTTCTAAAATAAAAATTTTATAAAATATTAAAGATATCATATTTAATTTCTTTTATCATCAATGATACATTATTAATCTCTTTCCTAAATTTTCTCAATTTCTTTTTTAATGATTGTACATTTTTTCTATTCCCATAATCAACACTATTATTATTTATTATTATATATAAAAAATTTCTTTCATAACTTGCATCTATTAAACTTCTACTTTTAATAGTATTATCAGCTTTGAAAATTATTAAATTTTCATATTCATAACCTCTATTTATTTATTTATAAAATTTAAACTATATTTCTTATTTAGTCCCAATGTGTTCAATAGACAACTCGGAATATACTTAAGGTCTTTGGTTAGCGATAAATTCTAGTTAAAGTATCAAAACGAAATTTGACGATAACTTTAAGAACTTATTATATATTTGATCCAAATTAAATTATTTAAAAAATGTTAATACTGTTGATGTTTAAATAATTGAATAATTCAACTATTCTGAACATTATAAAAATTTCAAAACTTGGCATGAGTTTGACTAGTATTTATTAGTAGCTTGACTACATGGTGAAAACAAGATTGTGTGGAATATGAATCATTATTATGTTATTCTAAGTTCTAACAAATGATGACCCATCTAAAATTTGGAGTGGCAATAGAG
>DF357838.1:55395-66893 GCA_000787875.1 Solanum virginianum | reverse complement strand
AAAATTTGGAGTGGCAATAGAGCGGATTAGATCACGGATTATAATGGTTTAAGATAATAAATAGATTAAGATTTAATTTAATTCAAATTTGTTTGAGTCAATAGTGGTTGGATAATGAATTATAAAGCAGGTCAAAGATTTAATCCAATTCAATTTTTATTAAGTTTTATTATTATTTTATTTGTTTTTTTACAATGTTTTAGTACTTAATAAGATTAATATTTTTTAATTAAGGCTATATATAACATATCAAATTAGAAATAAATACTCTATTTTAAAGGTATTTCAATAAGATTTCTCTCTAGTTGATTTAGGTATATCAAGCCAATATTTTAAGGATTGAGCTAATAAATGAATGAGTCAATAAGTTCTCCAAATCTAAACGAATTAGACAATTGAGTTTGATTTTGCTATACCTACTAAAACTATAAATCCAGTTCCTCTTTATTTATACGAAAAAAACTCATATTCCTATAGAATCATTTGAGATAGAAAACATATATATTAGTGTTAATATCTCCTCTCTTAATGAAAATAGATACGAGTAGACAGTTGACGTGTTAAAAAAATATCCATATAGTTGTTCACGTCATACTGCTTAGCCACTCTCAACAGGTGAAGTGGCAACCATCTTGGACGTATTAACGACAATAACATACTCCGTAAAATTCTATAAATCATGTACATGGAAGATATAATATATGCTAACTTTATCATTATCTTGTAGAAATTAAAAAGACTGTTTTCGAAAAACTCTCAATTTATTGCGACATATTAAGTATTTTTCAAAAGCTAGATGGGCTAAATGTTACTTTTCGAAATATAAGGTGTCTTAAACTCTAAAGTAAAAACTACTACTATGTCTTTCCCAACTTCAACTTCATAATCGGAAGTTCTCAACCCTAGAACCCATCTTCACTGATTCTTCCGCCGGAGCATCACCGGCGCCACCGTATCAACCGAAGGCGCCTCCACCGCTACCACACACACTTTCCCCTTCATACCCATTTTTCCCTATGGCGATTAGAGCCATTTCAAGACTAAAAATTCCATCTTTGCTTCTTAAACACCTTTCAGTTTCTCCATTACCATCAATTTCTTCTACCTTAACAGCTTCCTCTTCATGTTCTACTTCATGGATTCCTGATTTTTCTAGAAGTTCATCGAGGGTTGTGAGGTGGTACCATGATGGAAGACCAAGAGGACCACTTTGGAGGGGAAAGAAATTGATTGGAAAAGAAGCACTTTTTGTGATTCTTGGGTTAAAGAGATTTAAAGATGATGAAGAAAAGCTTGGTAAGTTTGTTAAATCACATGTCCTTAGGCTTCTTAAAATGGATATGATTGCTGTACTCAATGAACTTGAACGCCAAGAAGAAGTCTCTCTAGCTGTTAAGGTAAGATTTCTAATGCTAAAAGATGTGATTTTTCTTATCTTTGTTCATATGGGTTTTTTTATTTCTGGTGTCCGGGGTAGTTTGTACTCACCTCGACTAATTCCACCGAGTACATGGGCACTGGGATAGTTCCTTCTCCAGACCCATGGGAGCAGGACTGCAGTAATAGTATTTTGTTTTATAATTTTTTTTCATTTCTGTTTTCAGAAGGTTTATAACTGCATTTAGTAATGGAGGAAGTGATTGCTGTTGGAATTATCACAATAGTTCAAAGCTGTGATCGTTCTTTGTTCCAGTTTAGTGTGTAGGTGCCCAAGTTTTGTTGGATTTGATAAACTTGTATAATTTCACTTATAAGGCAGTAGCTGTGGTAAAATGCATTCGGGGCTTTAGGATCATTGAGTTTATGATCAATGCCATGGTGAAGAGATATAGGAGAAGTTGCTTATGTTAGATCATAATAAATAATAGAATTGGTCATTAGTGTCCACTATTCAGTGGTTCTATAATATTTTTTTTGTGATGTTATCCTTTTAATTTAATTTGGACTTGGAAGCTTCTGTAGATGTAGACTAAGAAACTATTAGAAGAAGTTTGATGCCGACTTAATTCTTGCAATGTTCTGTGAGACAACGGACTTATGTAAATAGAACCTCTATTTAAAAGAAAAGAGACGACAGCAATCTTGACAACTGAAAATTTGAAAAGAAGGAGAATTACATATGTCATATGCTACTTTATTTGCACATGTTTAGGGAAGACGTAGACCACCTCCTCCTATGTTGTCTTGTGGCAACTCGCCTGTGGTAGGAGATATTAAGTTGGTTCAGACTATAATGAGTAATGCTGGGCAAAGTGAAGGAGACACTTCCTGTTGGACATTTAGAGCATGAGATGTTGCCCCACTAGCACTCGTGGATCCTGTGGAAGGAAAGAAATAGGGGCCCTTTTGAAGGGGATAAAGAAAAACTTAAGTACATCTGGGGTGTAGCCTCTTATTCGTACGTTCTTTTTACTGCACTCATAAGGTTCTAGTTGTATATAAAATTGGGAGAAAAGAAATAGAGGCTGGGAAGAGATAGAAATGATTCGCTCTTTATGTTCAACTATGGTAAAGGGGGAGAGTCTAATGGCTTTCAGATAGAAAAAAAATGGACTCTATAGAATTTTTTGTTGAGAAAGGTAACAAGTAGGATTTTTATCAAAATTTGGTCGTGCTAATACAGTGATGCTATATAACTGTTCTCCAAAATCTTTCTTTGTGGTGACAATTGTTGGTTTATGTACTTGTGCTGATTACTGAAAAGAACGATCAAATCGGGCATACCATCTATAAAATATTGTTGTTGCTGTCAGATATCTGTTTGACCTTATTCTATTTTTGTTCCTGTTTGGTTCAGATCGTCTGTTCTAAATTTTAATCTTGATATGCATGACAATGCCATTTTCAATTATTGAACTGTATTTATTATCATAAGCTATGGACTTGCCTTTTCTACTTTGGGGCATATCGAATGACATTGTCACACGCAGCTGGTTGTTTGTATTTCAGGTGTTTTGGGTAATTCAGAAACAAGCCTGGTACCAACCTGATGTCTATCTTTACAAGGACCTGATCATTGCATTGGCGAGACGTAGAAAGATGGATGAGGCAATGAAGTTATGGGAGAGTATGAGAAAGGAAGATTTATTTCCTGATTGTCAGACATTCACTGAAGTTATTAGGGGCTTCTTGAGAGACGGATCTCCTGCAGATGCAATGAACATATTTGAGGACATGAAAAAGTCTCCATACCCACCCGAGGAGCTGCCTTTCAGGGTTTTATTGAAGGGACTTCTGCCTCATCCCCTATTAAGAAACAGAGTTAAGCAAGAGTTTGAGGAGATTTTTCCTGATCGTCATATATATGATCCTCCAGAAGAGATTTTTGGATTACGTTGAGGTTTGTGTGTTTTGTATTTTGCGTTAACTTGTAGCAGATTAGGTTGCTCGTTGTTTGAAGTCGTTCTCTTGTTCTTCTAATCTTCTAATAAACTGCTCGATGGTATTATTGTTCAGTAGCATCCCTTTGGTATTGGGGAAAGAAAAGATTTTTTTTATTGTATCATGTTATATTCTTCATTTTTTTGGTTATGCTATTATGTTATGTTTGCTTCTTTTGCTTGAATGATATGTGACTGTCTTGTTTGGTTTCAGGCTTTGATGAAACCGAGCCATACAGTTATCTTTGATGCTGCAGAAATATTATATTAGTGGAGACAAGCATATATCTAGTCCTAGGATGCTTCTTCCACCTAGATATCTTACAGTATACAAACTCTATCACTGGCTCTGTGCGGAGCAGTACATCCTCCTTTCTGATGATGTGCTAAGATCGAGCATCGCTGTGTCTCGCTATCCATGGTTCACTGGTTGCTGCAGAATTCACCAACGTTTTTTTGGACCAGACATGTTGATGCTAGTTGAAGTTCAAGACATTTATCTTAGGCTCTTAGCTCTGGCAAACTTGTTCAGATTTAAGCTACTAGTGTTTAGGCAGCTCAAAATTGTAACTTGGTACCTTTGAGATTTTAGTTGTCATTATAGTTTTCAAGGTGCTTATGAAATTTTGAGGGGAAAAGCGTGAAATGATGTTACATTTGGTTACAAAAATAAAGACACTAGGTTTTGGCTTATTGCATTTTGTATCTCAATTCTCAAAGTCCACTTTCTTGGAGACTTTTGGCTTAAATGCGTTGAAAATCACGACATCAACATATTCAGTGAAAGAGGTCCGGGTGAGATAAGACCTTAAAAGATTATTGAAAATGAAAGATAAGCATTACAACAAAACAAGATTAAGAATGATTAAGCTTATTTTTTTGTGCCTTCAAAAAGTTATCTTAAGAAATGAATGGTCATTACAAGGATAAAACCCAATCCCTCAAATTTATTTCATTTTTATAATACGAAAATGAAATTAATTAAACCAATAATTAAAAACAAAAAAACAACTCTTTCATAGAGGGTGGTAGAGAGATCATTTATCTCTACCAATCCTTTTCAACTATCAATAACATTTTCATATAAAAGAAACAAAACAAGAAAAAGACAATGATAACACTCAAGTAACTTTAGGGAAAACAAAAAAAAAACCACAAAAAAAGTTTTTTAAAAAAACAAAACAAAACAAATAATGGCTTTGATCTCCTCTCTGTCAAGGAGGTCAAATTTTTTTGTTTTCAATTTAATCCCTTTAGCCTTTTTCCTTTGCCTAACTCTTCAATTACGTATTGTCAAAGGAAGAAATATTTCTTTTGTCCCCCCTAACCTTGCCAAAGCATGTAACAAAAAAATTGAATGCATCACATGGATTCAATCAGACAGCAAGACAGGACCCAAGCCGACCTAGATTCCCTCCAAAAAGCCGATTTAAAAACAATCGCCTTTCTAGCCCTTAAAAAAGTCGAGCAAGAGGCCACCAATGTGTCCATAACGGTCCGAATGAAGCTCCTTACCAATAGTAACCAACTATCGTCCGATACACAACAAGCATTGAGCGATTGCAACGATCATTTCATTCCGGCTATCGAGCTAATCGATGACGCGGTCGATGCTGTCGTTAATGACGCATTTACCGACGCTATTAATTATTACACGACCGCGATCACGGATTTCGAGGTGTGTTATCCTAGGCTTAAGGCAATGCGGACCTCGAATTCGGTCGATGTTGATGATTATGTGGATAATCATACTGCTGAGGTTGCTAATGCACGTAATGCTTTGGTTAAATTTATTCATATTCCTTTAGATATTCTTAAGGTTGTCGCAGCTAGTACCCCACATTAATAAGTGATTTTATTTCACTTTGTTATGTTGGAAATATTGTTAATTTAGTATATGTGTCATTCAACCAATGTGTGTTGTCACAAATGTATAAGAGGTATGTCATATATAAATTTGACATGCAATAATAAATATATTATATATTTTGTATAATATTATTTTTTATTCAGTGATGATTAAAATGCTTCTATTTTCCATTCTGATAATAAGAGGCCGGAAAGTGGATTGGTAATAGAATGGCATGAAGTAATTTATCATGCTCAAACATGAGCCAGTCGCTCGTTAGGGATGATTTTGATACGAGCTTAAATGAAGCTATGTGATTTGTAAAATTCATATAGCTAATCTCAACTCGTTAGTCATGAAAATAAGATAGAAATTAAAGTAAAAATCTCCATCGATAACTCAACTGCATAAATGTCTCAAAGATACATAACATGAAGAAAGAGGTGAAGTCCCGAATTTAAAGGCTCACCAAATCAACTAGTAGTCTTGGACGTCAAAGCTAGCCACGAGTCGGTGGTGGGGAGCTTTAGGTGTGCCTTAGCCACCGTTAAGTCTTCATGTAGAATGATATGTTTGGACGTTATGATTTAAGTTGACTTCTTCCCATGTTTCCCTTAGTCCCGTCCTTGTTTTTCATTCCACTAATGTTATTTAATGCTAAGAAGCTTGGATAAGGTATCGAAATTCAACGTGTTACGATTAAGTACTAAGTTCAAATCATGACAAAATTGGTAATATAGTTCTTATATAACTTAGATGGGGAAAGAATTATATGTATGATATGAGTAACACTTAATTCTTCTGAGCCAAGTGATAAACCACCATTAATTAAATTGATACTCAATAATTTGGGATTCCTAATGTTAGATTACCAGAAGTAATGGGTAGAAAGTGTAATGAAATAGATAGTGGGTCGATTCAACCATAATAAAACAAACAAGCGGCTACAATGTAATTAGAAAAAACTGAAAAAATCAGAGCTAAAAAAAGCCCGCTATTTTATCTGTTAAAAAAAGAAAAAAATTTCACTTTTCGTACTCTTTTAGCGAAAATGAGAACTCCGATCTCCGGCGAATTAGACGATTGGGATCGACCTTTTACCGATGAGGAACTCCAAGAAATCGATGCTGCATTCCAGTCAGCTACCAAGAGACGAAGCGATCCCGACGATGTAGCCGGCGGCGGCGAAGAATACCGACGGAAAAGTCGCCGGAGATTGCCGGAATCGCTTTTTGTTTATCATCAACAAAATGAAGCTTCCAATTCGTCGTTGTTGTCTCCTTGCACTAGAAATCGGTCTCAGTGTAGTTATTCCTTTCGTTCCTCTAATCAAGGTGGCTGTTTCTCCTCCTATTGTTTGTGAAATTGTACTTAGTAAATTGTTATTCAGGAAAGTTTTTTCTTTTTCTTGTTTGTTGCAGCTAAGTTAGTGATGCAATACCCGGAAATGGCTTTTAATGGACGTGCTATATACAGTAGAACTACTAAGGAAGTGGAGAAATCTGCAATAGAGCTGTTAAATTTTGTTGAGGAAAAGAAGAGGAAAGAAGGGGATGTTGCTCTTGGATTTGACATTGAATGGAAGCCCACTTTTAAAAGAGGTCAGTTCAGTGTAAATCAAATGATTTTGCAGATCTTTTTTGAAAAAATGATTTTGGTAAGCTGAGGGTCTATCTGATACAGCCTCTCACTTTCCCTGGACCCTTATCTATGAGAGTATATTCGATATGTTGTTAATTGTTGTTATACTTGATTTGTGGAACTTACTTGATTTTGTGCTGGCTTCAACAACAACCACTACTTTACTTCAATCTCAAGATAGTTGGGATTGGATATATGAATCTTCAATACCATGTAACTTTATCTGCTGTTGTTTTGTTGGAGCAATGAGAGTGTATAGAGTGGAAAAAGGTTTAATAACTAAGGAGTCGTTTGGTGTGAGGTATACGATATAGTAATTTTTGAATTATTTTATCCTGCGTTTGGTTAGCATATACATGGTGGAATAACTTATTCTGGATAGTTCATCCCAGGATAACCTACTCACAACCAAACAACCCCTAAGATTATTGATTTCTAGGTTAACCGTGAAAAGTACATCCAGAAAATGCATTCGACAAAGACATTTTGAGTAAACCTACAAAAATCATTGTGCCTTAGTGATTTGCATGTTCATCTTAAGTGGATATGTCTACCAAGAGTTTCTTTATGTACTTATGGTGAATTAGAAAGACTCCTTTTGTATGTTTATATTTGGCTTCACTTCTTGTACTCATACTTTAGTTGTTTAGACGTACTCATTAGTCTATAAGTAGGTGAATATAACTCCTCCTAACCTTTCGTTTTTGTTATCACATGCTTAAATAATTGGATTTCTGCTTCATTTCACTTGTGTTAGATGGAGTGTTGTTAAGTTATAGTGACTACAGAATAATAGGCGTTCTCTTCAGGTGTGCCACCTGGGAAGGCTGCTGTTATGCAGATATGTGGTGACAAGGGTAATTGTTATGTTCTGCATATCATCCACTCTGGAATCCCTCAAACTCTACAATCTCTTCTTGAGGATCCAACTGTTGTGAAGGTTGGAATTTTGTTCTCTTTTTCTGGAACATTTATCAAACAATGAACTATAATAGGGTGTGGTTTCTTAACTTTATAGTTTTCAAACCTAGGTGGGCGTTTCCATTGCCAATGATGCTCACAAAGTTCTCCAAGATCACAATGTAGCTGTAAAGGCTTTGGAAGATCTTTCTGAACTTGCCAACAAGAAGCTTGATGATCCCAAGAAGTGGAGTCTAGCATCACTAACTGAGAAGCTTCTTGCCAAGCAGGTCTTTTGGTTTCTGATTCAACCATTTATATTCTGTTGCTTTATTTTGTGCCTTTCCTTTCCGCTTTTGAGATCCTTGATCCCTGGGGGTTGGGGAGGGTATAGATGGGCAATCCGGGACTGGTTTCTTGCCTGTTCCAGTCAGTTTCGTATCAATAGACTGAGTTTTTTAGTTGACTTGTTAAGTTATGTAAAAAGAACTTCAAACTTGCAAGTTTTTAAAGAAGAGATCAATTAGAAATGCTGCCTCATCTGCTGGACATATGTGCATATTAGAATGCAAAATCATTTCTTTTTTGAAACTGAATCAGCCAGTAGTATTCACTGAACTGGAGCAAATTTTCGGAAGTTCTGAAACAAGATTCCACCATATACCAGTGTTGTGCTTTTGTTGACAGGGACTGCCGCAGACAAAACAAAAGTCAGAACCAAATCTCCCCTCAACCCCCAAAACCATACAAAGTCCTGCCCCATCTCTTGGGAGCATACAAACCATCTGTGGCAATCAACATCTTCCTCCTAGCATGCTCAGTGTAAGCAACAGCATCTGGAATCATATTCTCTAAAGAAGATCTTGAGTACCTCATGAGTCTCCTCATAGATAAACCCACTAATACACTTTACTCCTCTCTGTGTCAAACGCCTAATGGCTGGCTTTGTGTATCCCCTGAATGTCATCATGGAGGACCTTATGGTGTTGCTTTGCTCCTCCTTTTCCTAATCATTTTCCTCCCTCTTCAGAACTCAACAGTTTCGATCAACCTTTCGTTCTGAATTTAGAAGTTTCTGAATCTTGACATAATTTGTCTTACTATATTAACTATGTTGTGCTTCTATGCCCTCCTGATCTTTCCAGTTCTTTTCTTCCAATTAAGTGTGAGATTCAACTGTGATTTCTATTTGTTGCAGCTCCCTAAGCCAAGTAAAATCAGGTTGGGAAATTGGGAGGCTGATGTGTTATCCAAGGAGAAACTACATTATGCTGCAACAGATGCCTTTGTTTCCTGGTACTTGTATCAGGTCAGCAGCAAGAATCATTGTTCAATCATCATTTTGTAATCTTCTCCCCTCCATTGGTATTTATCTCTTTTTTCTATCACAGGTACTAAAGAGCCTTCCGGATATTATTGATAAGTGAAGAATCTTTGCTGAGAAGAAAATGCAGCCTGAACTTCATTAATCTAAAGTAAGCTCTACTCGAGCTTTGTCCATGGCAGCTACTTCATCCACTTATACTATGTAGTTAGGTTCCATGTCTCACATTGTTGTGCAAGTCCTCGTTGCTGAACCAGAATTGTAAAACCTCATGATAAGTTAAAGCACTCTAAGTAATGCTGTTACAATGTGATAGCCCTTTGGGCTTTAATTCAATGTAAGAGTGCAGCCTTGATGTTTGGATAGAACTCAGACTTTACTTTTCTGAGATTTGATTGTTCCTCAATGGCTCAATCTTTCCGTTCTTCACGATATTATTTGAAAGAAAGTAAAATGGAAAACAGCAGATGTGTCTTCGAGTGATTGAGGCATAAGACTAACAATCTAAAGATCTCAAGTTCAAGCCTTCAGCTACAACATTTACCAATGAGCCTATTGTTCATTAACTTTGCCTGACAGATTTACTCCATGTTCGTGCTCCTAGACTACCAGATTTCTTGCTTGTTTGATTCAGGTGAGCACAAATTTGCAAACACCTATCATGGTACATCATAAACAATACTTCCATTTTGACAATGATTCAAGTGGGGGTGACAATTGGGCGGGTTGTTTTTGACGGATTTACTCCTACGTTTTCGACGAAAATATAGTAGTATGAAAGTCACTTAGAATATAATGTAGAAAAGAATAGTAAAAACAACAAATATTACAAATACTGAAGAATCAAGAAATCAACATGTAATGTCAGGATAGTGAGAGAGTTATAATAATAATACTGATAAGAGAAACTAGACAATACTCGACTTCTTACAAATCGTTCATCCTAATACTCGACTTCAGTGTCATCATATCTAGGGTCATGTCATTGCTAAGCTACACATACGTCAAATCTTGTATAATCATCTGTCCCCAATACTCTTTGGCCTTCCTTTCTCTCTCGTCAGACATATTATAGCTAATCTCTCACACGTCCTCACTGAGATATCTATACATCTCTTCTTCACATGTTCAAACCATCCCAACTTTATCCCTAATTACATGCTTTTTATCTAGAGTACATAAGGGGGGAAAACAGTACACAAGTGATTGTGATAGTGAGATCATGGTAACTGAAAAATACTTTTTGTCTCTCTTTATTTTCTTTTATTTTTTTCAAAAAAGTTGAATGTAACTTATAATAAAAGAAAAATATGTTAAAAAGATGATAGCTACTGAAAGTATTGACTTATTAATCCATTGCATGTGGGTGGGCCTTTTGTGTACTTGGATTTGTTCATATTCCTTTGTCATACAATCAACTCATCCAACCTCACCAACATATACCAAAATAAATGAAGATTGGAATATTGATACTTTGGCAAGGGTAATTACAACATCTCTTTCCCTTTTCCCTTTTTAGGTTAAACATTTTTCTTATTTTTTCTATTCTTTTTAATTACATAGGGGACCTCCAGAGCCAAGGATAAGGTGTTAACGGGAATTTAGCAGTACACATGTGTCTACTTATGTATATTCAGTTGAACAATATAAAGGAAAAAATAGACCTTGTAACTTAAAAAGAGAAACTATTTACAAGCGATTGCATCATTACTTCCATACCCCATATTTCAACTATTTTTGCGCATTTGATGGCATGATGGTGTGTGTATATATATACACACTCTGATAGTATACTTTGATACAGTGAGGAAGAAACTGCTTTATACTATCAGAGTATATGGATACTGACAGAGTTTAGAGTTTAATAAATAAGATTGCAACTGTAATAAGTTTTTCTTAATTTTTTATTATTTATTTCTTAAAAAAGAGTTCAACCTTATATGATTTTAATAGGATATGAATGTACTAACGGAGTATCATAGAGGGTTACACTCGGTCCTATATGATACCATTATGGTAATGGAATATCACAGAATAGTAATGTTGATGTCATGCGCGAAATAAGAAAGGAGAAAGTGATTGTAAGCGAGTAAATAATTTGGACAATGTTCATTTTTGATAAATAATTTCATAATTAGGTTCATTTTGTATAATTTTTCATAATATAATATCAGTTGAAATCAAGTTAAAAATACATTTATGTATAATGCCTAAAATTTTATTATGATATAATTGTCTCATTGGATTTTTAAAAGGACAACATCCCTCACGTACTATGAATTGTCAAACACGTTTTTCTAACAATGACTATAATCACAATACATTTACAAAGACCCTCAATACTTGTTATTTTAAAAAAATTCTCTTTAATTAAAATTTAAATAATGTAAATTAACTCGATATT
>DF357838.1:39046-55287 GCA_000787875.1 Solanum virginianum | reverse complement strand
ATTGGAATAAAATGATAGAAAAATCGAAAAATAATACGTGAGAATTTCAATAAATTAGTAACAAAAGTCAACACATACGTAGTCTTCTCCATGTCGTGGGAAAAATAGAAGCATTATAGGGATATAAGTTTATAAAATATTATGGCCCTAAAATTCTACTCTTAATTCTTCAGCTTCTTAATTAGTCAACTAATTACAATTTCAATAATTGTGCTATCAATTATCCATTGTACAATAGTCAAGATAGCTTATTTTGAATAAATTAGTAATAACATGCTTATTCTTGGTGGCAATTACAATCTTTTTTTTCAGGATCAGACTACTCCAAAACGTTAGCAGTCTAGCTCAGTTACTTCCCTTCCAGTCGAGTTGATTGAATGTATTCCATGAATTGATTGAAAACTTGATTATTGGTATATCGATCGGTCCAGCATGGATTGAAATAGGTGCCGATTCGACAAAAAGCTTTCGAAAACACAGTGCACCCAG
The DNA here is from genome assembly GCA_000787875.1 of Solanum virginianum. Classification (NCBI taxonomy): domain Eukaryota; kingdom Viridiplantae; phylum Streptophyta; class Magnoliopsida; order Solanales; family Solanaceae; genus Solanum; species Solanum virginianum. Next base: position 54,798 of record DF357838.1, on the reverse strand, counting down.
GTAAATAAGGAACAAGATGTATACAAAGGTCAAACGGGCATTCTGCACTCAAAAAGTGCCCCACATAGGTTTTCCTCGAAACCCCAAGGTAAATAACATGGAAAAATCACCTATTTCTGTATTGATTCTAGAAATTTTAACACGAATATATAGTTTTACCTAAAATTTCTTGATTCTGCTAATCTCATTGTGTTTAATTTTTAAATATTGAATCTCCTTTACGAAATTTTGACTTTGGCATTGATTGAGAGAAAGAGATTGCTATAGGGACTATTATACATGCACAATCTTTGTAGCCAAATAGTAAAATTCATCGCTAATTAGAGATGAACGACGACATATATTTGTACATATCTAGTTTAACCCCTCAACAATTTTTTTTAATCTTTTTAAAAAGTAACTTGATTGATTTCTTCATAATTTATTCATCAAAATTGATCAATAGAACATAAATTAATTACTGAGAAAAGTCTATGTCAAGAACTAACAAAAAGAAACAAAACAAAAAATAGGAAGGGACGTGTCTATCACATTTATAAACGTGTGGGGTCAATGTGTAGGGAATATAACTCAATTATTACATAGAACTTATAGTTCTTGAAATTACATTACAATCCCAAAAGTTTTATGAAATTACAACAAGGAATAAAAGTATTTTGTGGACTGTAGTTCTCTGCCGACATTTTTTGGTTAAACGTGTACATTAATAAAAATAAAATTGAATTAATGATAGGTGATAAAAATATATAAATATAGCAAAATGGAATTTTGGACATTCTACCTTTGTCGTTTTGTTTGTTTTATGTTAATTTTACTTAATGAAACGACATTCTTACATCATCAACTCAATTTTCACGACTTATGAGAATTATGGCAGAGTGATAAACATTTTTTATTTTTAATTATATATTCTATATATGATTTTAAGTTGATGTATAATTTAGAAAAATATGTTCATGATCAAAAGCCTTTTATTATATCGGAATATAAAAATTCTGAATACAAGTTACTATTATTAATTAAGTGCTTTAGAAGAACGATTAATAATTCAGTAAAAACATAAATACCTAAATATGGCATTTATATTAAGTCGAAAGATATATGATATGTGTTTGTATATAAATTTTTTGCCCTCTTTATTTTAACTTGTCAGGTCGACTCGTTTTCTAAGCTAAAATAGATATAATTATATCAGCTCAATATTTTTGTATTTAAAATTTAGATATTCAAAAACTATACGATAAGCATTATATAAGTTACAACTTTTCTCATGTTCATTTTATGAAAATTGAAAAAGTATATTTTAAAATGTTAGCCAAAGTTAAGTTTATATAACTTGACTCATGAAAAATGAAACATGACAATTAAATATGAGTCACTTAACTTTAAATTTTTTATATAATTTAGTACATGTAAACGTTCGATACGAATAATTAGATCCGTCCTAAAAATAAAATTATTTATTTTTGTGTGTGTCTGATATATGGGACACGTTTGACTTATGCAATGTCCCATTATTTTTTGTCCGCTGATATATTGATTAATTGTTTCATGGAATTTTATCGTCCTATTCCTGCAATTCCTAAGTTGTCTTTGGTAAATAACCTAAAAAGAAACAATAAACGAAAAGTAGAAAAATAAATGCAAAAGTTGAAGCTTTGCATTTACCACCTTTATCATTTTCAGTCTTAATTAATCTTTAAAAAAAAAATTATTTCCTTCTAGGTCATTTAAAAAAAGAATGATTTTTTTAGTAATTCTTTAATTTTTAATTTTTAATTTTTAATTTTTTATGTAATATATTTAAAATAATAAAATTAAATAAAATTTTGATATATTTTAACCGTCATGATAAAATTTGACATATTTTTTTAAAAAATTAAAAATATTATTTGACTAATATGCTCCTTATAAATAATTTAATTTTTATTTATATATGTGTCGCTTGATTCTAGAATAATTAAAAATAAATTTAAAAAATAATAATTAATTCTCTCGTAATTATATAAATTGATAACTATTTTAAAACTACTAATTTTAATAACCTAACAACTAAAATGGGCAGATGAAATAATAAAGCAGGAAGACATATAGAAATGAAATTAAATCTAACATATATATAGATTTTCAAATAAAATGAAAAACAACATTAGATTAACTTTAAAATTTTCAAACAAATATTTTATGATCAAATGGACCCGTGGAAAAAAAATGAAATAATTAAATTGAGAAACCTAGGGTACAGAGTCACCAAAATAAATGTTAAAAAGTTGTACTTCCAACTTGTCCACTTGCTCATTTAGGATGACAAAGAAACCTCAGAATATAATATAAGGTAGTCCCAAGGAAAATTACATCTCAAACTTTTTTGCTACAAAGGATAAGGATTTAAACTATGCACCAATCATGGTATAAAGATTTTTTTAATATCAGTATAATTTAATCTGCTATAATAAAAACGTAGTTTTTTCACTTAAAAGTTTCGTCAATTTCTTGTGATGATGGAGTTGTTAGGTGTCAAGGTATTAGCTATGAATAGTCATCGACTTTCAGGAAGGAGCAGAAGAATGGGATAATTGAATCAAACATTCATTGATCAAATCATTCAATCTGTAGTGTGAAAGATATTTTGAAGAACTGATTAGTCGTATGATCGATGACTTATGTTGAAGGATATCTATCTAATTTGATTGGTTTCGATAAAGTTCGCGATCAATAGCAACAGAATCGGAGAAAGACAGACTACCAAGAAAAAAAGGTTATGCATTTGAATATATATTGGATGATTTTAGTTTAACATGCTAGATGTTGCTTCATTTTGTATAGTGATAGCACTTTCTTTTTCTTTATACTTTTTGCGCCTTGCCACAATATAAAATTAGCCTTAAGTATGAGGCTCAACTCATTCGTCTATCGAATGATCTGATTGTATAAATATTTTTGAGATAAATAAATTTTGAAAGTCAAAGTTAATGTGGCTCCACCTATTATTCAACCAACCACAAATCAATATTGTAAGGCAAGAAAAATAAGGACCATGCATTATTTCCAATCCCTATAGTAATATAGAATATGAAATCTGTGGGCTTCAATTAAATCTTTGTAGGGGCACCCCTTCAAAGAAAACAAAACGTCAAAAATTTATGTATTTTCCAACTTTGCATATTTTATTTATTTTATTTGTCACATTATGTATTAGAAAAAAAAACATATATAAATATCACTACATGACTATGTCCCATAGGTTTTGTTAGCTTTCATTATATTATTCATCGAATTTTAACTCTTTCCAATTATAGATTTAATTTAATAAAGTTTGATGGTTAGATTTTACAAAAATTACAAAAAATATTAGAATATTTTATGAAATAACTTATAAATCGAAATATTTCAATTGCATCTAACATCCGAAATAGATAAAAGTAGCAAAAATTTTATACCAAAATATGAGTTGATGTAAAAAAAAAATCTTATGTTAAATCTATATAACAATTAACCAGAGTACTTTATAAAATATCTAATATATTTATAAAGTTATTTTGAACTTGCTCTCAAACATATGAGTTCATTTTCGTTATTTTCTCATGAGGAGTGAAAATAAATATGTAAGTAACAAATTATCATATTGAACAATATGGCAAAATACAAGTTATTGATAAAAATCGTACTAGAAGAGTAAAGTAGTCATTTATTTTTAATTAAAAATTTTGATTTTAAGTCTGAGAGATACATAATTAATTTTATTTGCTAGAACATATCTTAATATAGAATTTCAAAACAAATACAAATTTCATCGAAATCTAATATAAATAAATAATTATTATTTTGTTTTCAAATATGACGAGAGGATTGAAATTGGTAATCTTTGAGTGTCGGCACATATCCAATTCAATGATTGATATAGAAATAGGCATCAATTAAGTAAAATTTCCAAATTTTCTCTAAACAATAAAATAAAATAATAAGTAATAAATAAAGTAACAAAAATAAAGTCCATGTACATTTCAATCACCAAAGTACATCCACTCACATCAATATCATTTAAAAATATCCTAAGTTGGATAAGACTATTTTTACAAGGTCACATTTAGGGAAGGAAAAAAAAAATTCGCTCTTAATTTGCACGTATCTTAATTATTTTATTTAAATAATTTTGTTCATCAAAATTATATGTCTAGGTAAATAATTAAAATTATATTTTTTTTCTTCATTTTATTTCACTTAATTACTTGACTATAAGGAGAGGACTTTCCGAGCTCAATCTATAGTCGTGTCCTGTGATTTGGTAGAATAGACACTTCCAAGAATAGTCTATCCACACAAACCTCAGAAGATGCAGCAAGACTACGTTTTTATCTGAGTTTCACTTCTTCTTCGATCCACTCCAAGAAAAAGGCAAATACAATTTTCAAATGCGATATGAACTCTGCTAGCTTTCGTATCAACTAAACGAAAATGAATTCAATCACCTTTATCTCATTATTGTTTCTCGAAAGAAACTTATCATGAAATATTTCGATTTTTTAAATTTTCCCATCTCAACATAATATTTATTCTCCCAAATTCTCCCCCATTACTAGACTACATTTTTTTTCACTACCTATAACATCTTGCATGCTTTTCTTTTGAACCAAACATGACATCATTATTATCTATAGATTTCTCGAGTTTAAATTCTAAAAATAAAAAGTTATTTATAATATTAATCATCTTTGTGTCAATACTCAATACCTATATTGTAAAGTCAATTTTCGGGTACATAGAAACATTTATTACACATGTACTATATGTGAAATATCAATGTTTGATCTAGACGTTATTAATTTACTTCAGACTATTCATTTTATTTGTAATTTTCATATCGACTATCACTATCGTATAATTAATCATGTTGAATTCTAAACATAACATTAAGATTAGTACATTTTGGATAGTACATACTTGTTAGATAAGTTCAAAAAGTACAAAAATCTAAAAACAAACAGTTAAAAATGTTATATTTTCCATTGAGACAACCTTAGCCCCATCAAATTAAAGTCGACCTACCTCTAATTATTTAAAACCAAATAGATCTTTAATGTACTATACTGTTGGATAATAAATGAGCAACTAATTTGTGGTTTCATTTCTTTTTTAATTGCCTTTTGTATAGGGTACAGTATTGGTATTAATCAGTTTCTTGATGAAGCATAATCCATTAATGATTTAAATTATTAAAACAAATATTGAAGAGTAGTAAAAAGAATTTTTCCAAGAATAAGTGAAATTAAAGTGTGTTTGTGAATACCATCAAAAGTTATGGTGGGATAATATATAGAGTCCTGTTGTTCTTAATTCGAGTTGTCGAGTTTAAAATTTTAAAATAAAAAAAAGTTTAATAGGAAGGGGGATTTAAGATTTAAACTACACGACTTCGATATTTTTAAGGTTTAAAACATTAATTATTATATTTATAAAATTATGGCACTAGCAAAAAGTACTGAATTTATATGAATTTACTATCGATTATTTAGAAAATAACAATATATTTCTAATATCAAATCAAGATTAATTATTAGGACTTTTTTCATCTAATTGATAAAATCTAAAAGAATAAGAGGGTTTTGTATCTATCGATTCGATCATCATTTTTTATATATTCTCCTGAAGTCTTATTTATAGAATTACAATGAATATATTGTTGTTGTTCATGACGATCGACTATATATTAGTAGAAAACTAAATAAAATTTTTCATAACAAGAAATTTAGACTACCTCAAGAAAATTTTTGATTCTTCATATACTTTTCATTTTAACAAGGTATCTTTGACGTCTTTACGACTCAAACTATATATATTTGATATTTTTTATTTTATTCAATTTAATTTTTTTAAAATTTCTAAAATTGTGAGTGGCTTGAATCCCCCACCCCCACCACCTAGGGTCCCTCTCTATCCTCACAACTTCTTCTTCAATGTTCTATTTTTATGATGTGTTGCCTCCATGTGATAAAAAGTGAAGTTGATGTATATGTGTGTATGAAGTGAAGCTTCATTTAATTTGCCTTTATTTCTCTCTATTTTTATGTCAACAACACACCGACGGACACATGCTATTTGGTTATGGGTTCCAATTCTCTATGGACCAACTTACATGGAAACATTTAATTGGACTTGAATTTTCAGTAAAGTCTCCTATACTCAAAAATAATCGATGAAATTTGAGGAGGACAGAGTGTTCGCATGAAAATATTTTTTAATATTGTAATTTAATAAGCATGTTACAACTATTGAAATTTGATTAAAATATTTTTTTATGTTGTTCTTATTATAAATAGATGATCCTTAATATATGTTATGTGATAAAATTAATATATAAATCAAATAATTAATAAACTTTAAAAAGATATATATGACCAACTTTAAGAACTAAAAAAGCAATGAACATTAAATAAGGAAAAAATAGTAAAGTCATTTTTTTTTCATAATGCAAGTGCAATTAAAAAATGTGACATATAAAAGGGATCATGTCAAAACAACTTGACATATATAATAAATATTTCTCTCTATTTCAATTTGTTTGTTTGGTTTTAATAACTTGACATAAAGTTTAAAAAAAATAAAAATGACTTTTAAATATAATGGTCTTAAGTTAAAAATATGTACAAGTACGTATACCAGAATATCCTTTAATATTTGTGGTTTAAGCATGTTACGTGAAAAGTTGAAATTAAGGAGATACTGACAATGAAAAGAGATATTTATTTTAAACGGAATAAAAAGAAAAGTAATTAAGATGATCACGTAATAGAAAAAAACATTACGGGTAGCTCGATAGTGTTAGGAAAAAAGGCAAGCGCCTTAAGCTTCCAAATTTGAGGGGCCTCAATTTTTATTTTATTAATAAAATTATAGATATTTTTTAGAAAAAAAATTATTAAGTAAGTACTATTTGTAGAAAAGATTATTTATTTCATATAAAGAGAAGGGATTACTAGAATAAGTTTGAGTATACTACATGATCAATTCTCAAAAAGATAGAAGAATAAAATTCGTAAAAAAAGATATTCATTTATCTTTTTAAAATTTAAGACCTTCATTCAATTTTCGTCTTAAGTCACTAATATATTTGAACCGCTTCATTAACTTTAAAAACAAAAAATAATAACAATAACCAAATAATTTATTTACTCTATGTGACTACGCCACCGTCCACAAATCACCTTCATCTTTCATACTGTTTATACGACTTCATATTTAACCATATTTTTTACTTATACATGATCAAATGCCTAGGCATTTTTGGCCAAACCGTTCCATGTGAAACTTTAATAAAAAGAAAAATGTATAAAATCAGCAAAATATATTTAATTTAATTCCATACATAGAATTAAAAGTTTGTTCAATGAATTTGTTACGTAATTAAATTACGTTGTCACTACCCATGCACATGCACGTTATGTGCAGTCACCATTGTGATGAATGTAACTTTCATTCATCACACAATAAATTCTCAAGAATTTAAAAAATAATGTAAATAAAGAATAAAATATTGGTGAAATGAGCAAATTTCATAAATGACAAACATATAAAGCCTAATTATGCTTATAGCTATATAGTTTGGATAATTACATTTCGTAACTATATAGTTATAACAACGTTTGTATAATTTGTACAATATTTGTATATATTTATATAATTCGCTATACAATTCACAGTTTTAGTGTAACTAGCGTTTGTATATTACGTTATACAATTCGTGTACAACGTGTTATTATATTTCGCTATACAATTTGATTCGCGCACAGTTTTGTATAATTGCGTACAATGTTAGTATAAATCGCGCGAATTATACAAAATCAAACTGTAATTACAGCTAGATATTTGCCGCGAGCCATAATTAATTTAAGCTATAGATATATTAGCTAATTAACTAATATATGTTTGTTTATCAGCATATTAAAATTATACACGTTCAAAAAAATTAATTGAACTCCTTAATTTATCGAAACGACACGATCCATCGATTAAGAATGCTGTTCCAAAACATAACAAAAAATTAATAAAACTTTTTTTTTTAATCTTGTCCAAACTAAACCCAAGATCTAAACCATTAATAACCCTTCATTAATTAAATAGTTGTATAATCATTAAAAATAATTGCCTAAAAGCTCCAACTGTAAAATATTTTGTCGGTGACAAACGGTCATAATACACACTTTATTTTCTTGATATAAAAGAAAATATTACTAAAAGATAAAATATGGAAAAGGCAAAGCAACAACAAAAGAATTAAATTATGATAATAATTGAAGTAAAACAAGTGGATAATGACTTTTGAGATTCCATCTTTGAAGTCACTATATTTGTAGATAAATGATCAATTAACTTAACATTAGTAATTTCTATCTTAAACATTTTTAAAATTTTTATAAATTATTTGACTAAAATTGGGTTATTGGCTAGGTTTAATTTTTTTTTTCAACATTTTTGTTCTTAGTTGCTTAATTACTTTAGTAGTTGCGTATTCTCTTATTTTTGAATGTGTATACTTCATTTGTTTTGTATGTTACTATTTTATTATCGAGTCATATAATTTTCTGTCAGAGGGTAGAGAATTTTCAACTTTGATAGAATTTAATAATAAATAATATATAAAAAATTGAATAAGCTACGTTTTTATTCTGACTACGTCTTAGGTTCTTTTATTCAACCAAATCTAACAACAAAGCAATAGCAACAACATATCCAGTAGAATTTCACAAGTGAGATTTGGGGAGGGTAAAATGTACGCAGATCTTACCACTACCTCATAAAAATAGAGAGACTGTTTTTAAAAAACCATCGCTTCAAAAATATCAAATTACATAAATAGAATATACTAGATATAAAAAAAAGAACTAAACTGAAAATCGAAGTAACAAAAGAAATTATTTATATCTTAAGAAATACAAAAGGAATATATTTTTGAGTTGTATAATGTTGAATAGGAGCAAGTGAAGGATCAGTGTTCTCACTTCTCATAAATTCCCCATGTGTGTCTCACATGGTTTTGAGATTCTTTTGAACAAATTTGAGTCAATTTTTAGCTGGCATTTCACACCTTACATAAATGCAGGGACCAATATATAAATTTCTAAAAGCTAAAGAACCAATTTAGCTTATTTCACCTAGAAAGCAAATTCTTATTCATTAATTTTGTGGGTCGTTTCTTCCTTGATCAAAGATTTAAATTTGAATCTTCGAGAATAGAAAAAACACTTGGTAAGTGCTTTCATCTCAAATGGGGTTCTATTCAGCACGAGTCTAAATATAATCGAGCTCCACTTCAGATCCAATGTACAGTGAGATCTTTAGTGTACCAAACTTGTCCTTTTATTTTAATCGTTACATTTCTCTTCACATTTCTTAAAAGCTAATAATGAAAATTTACTATTTTAATCTACGTCACCCTTCAATTATAAATTTGCACTTTATTTAAGGACAAGACTAATCTAATCTTATTTCATGGACATATATTAATATAGAGGATAAAATAGGATAAAATTAATTAAGTTTATTTTAATTTCATAAAATGATAAGTAATTCGGGATAAGTACTTCTAGTAATCTTGACCATTAATATAGGGTGAAGAGAATACATAGAAATAATTAAAGCATTAATAACAAGAGTAAAATAGATATAAACTGGTAACATATCTCTTAATCTTTCAAATTTGACAAGTAACATTGGATGCAAAATGTGTATTTTAATTTTAAAAAATAAAAAATAATAAATTTGAGATGGATAGAACGTACGTACGTAAAACTCAACCCTATCTCACGCAAGTAAAGAGGCATGGGGTGTATTTTAACTTTTTTTTTTGTTTTTTATCGTTTTCATATTGAAAAAGTAATAAGAATGAGAGGATGATATCTTGAAATGAAAAAAACCAGATACCTTGGATTGCACATTGGATACTCAATTAAACATAATAAATGAAACATAAGACACATCTACAAGTGGTGAAACATAAGTAATTTAATTTTCTACATTATAAAAACGAATCATGGAAATAACTATAGTTTTGTGGTTAAGAGAAGACTTTATTTGACTCTCAAGAGTGAATAATAATAATTAGGTTGTACTCAAGAAGTAACAAGAACTTTTAACATTCAAAAATACTACAAATGGCTAGATAGTAAACATAAATAAAAAAATTTTTTACTAGGAAGTTATTTCCAAGTATAATAGCAACATATTCAGTGAAATTTAACAAGTATAAAAGCTGAAGAGGATATAATATACTCAAATTTTCTTACTACCTCATAGAAGTGCAGAGACTGTTTTCACTTCTAGATCGAAAAATACTTTAAAAAAAAAGAAAAAAAAGTAAGTGGCCTCCAACCAACTACAACTCAAAACCACTCTTTGGTCCACCACTCTTATTTCACACACAGAGACCAATCCTTGTTCCTTTATAAACATGTCTTCTTCCCTTGTTTCCTCAGGGGCTTGCTCAATCCAAAGCACTCCCCATTTTCCAATAAACAATCTTCTTTCTCATATTCCTCAATATCAAAATCATGGCTTCGCCTCCTGACACAAGCAAAACCGCAAAGCTAGAGCGCTACAACAGTTACATTCGTAAGGTTAATAGTACAAAGCTCATCGCCGCATCATCAAAACTCTTATTTCGTGTCACGTTATTAGTGGCGCTCGTTCTTATTTTCTTTTTTACTATAAATTACCCTCCCTTAACTTCTGAAAAATCTTCTATCCACACCACTACTCATAACCTTCTTTCTTCTGCCATTTACGGCGGTGGGGCGTCCTGGGAGAAACACGTACGTCATTCCTCCACGCCCCACCGCCCTAACGGCCTCTCCGTCCTCGTCACGGGGGCAGCTGGGTTCGTTGGTTCTCACTCTTCTTTAGCGTTGAAGAAACGAGGTGATGGAGTTCTGGGGATTGATAATTTCAATTCTTACTACGATCCATCATTGAAACGTGCTCGTCAGAATCAGTTATCGAAGCATCAGATTTTCATTGTTGAAGGTGACATTAACGATGCAGAGCTTCTCAGAAAGCTCTTCGACATTGTTCCTTTTACTCATATCCTCCATTTAGCTGCACAAGCTGGTGTTCGTTACGCGATGCAGAATCCTCTCTCTTATGTCAACTCAAACGTAGCTGGGTTTGTTAATCTGTTAGAAATTGCTAAAGCTGCAGATCCACAACCTGCAATTGTTTGGGCTTCATCGAGCTCTGTTTATGGATTGAACACCAAAGTCCCATTCTCCGAGAACGACAGAACAGATCAACCAGCGAGTTTATACGCTGCAACGAAGAAAGCAGGGGAAGCAATTGCACATACATATAACCACATTTACGGGCTTTCATTAACAGGTTTGAGATTTTTCACTGTTTACGGACCTTGGGGAAGACCAGACATGGCGTATTTCTTCTTCACTAAGGATATGATTCAGGGGAAATCGATCAATGTGTACGTCACCCAGGACGATAAAGAGGTGGCGCGTGACTTCACGTACATCGATGATATTGTAAAAGGATGCGTCGGAGCGTTGGACACGGCGGAGAAGAGCACCGGAAGCGGCGGAAAGAAGAGAGGTCCGGCGCAATTAAGGGTTTACAATTTGGGGAATACTTCACCTGTGTCGGTGAGGAAGTTAGTGGCAATTCTCGAAAATTTGTTGAATGTTAAGGCTAAAAAGAATGTTATTAAGATGCCACGAAACGGCGACGTTCCGTTTACACATGCCAACGTGAGCCAGGCGTTAAGGGATTTTGGTTATAAGCCTACAACTGATTTGTCAAGTGGATTGAGGAAATTTGTGAAGTGGTATGTGAGTTATTATGGGATTCAATCAAGGGTAAAAAAGGAAAATGAAGGGGACAAGTGAAAAGATTATTTTACCCCTTATTTTTAATTTTGTCTTTTTTTGTTTCTCTTGATGTGATATTTGGATATTTTAGTATAGGAATAGAATTTTTATATTTTTATAAAAATAAGAAAATTAGATAAGGGTGGAAATGGCAAGTGTAGATCTATGACAAGTGGGGTTTATAATAATGTATTTTAAAGATATTATTAGGAGTTTAAGGGAAAAAAAAAGGTTGGTTTTTTTGCACCAAGAAAAAAAAAGGTGCAAAAATTGTAGTAATATTTTGGAACAACAATGATTAATCTCTTTTGTCTTTTCTTTTTATCTTGTTTAATTTGATATAAAGAATGTGCTGGAACAGGAAAGACTCTTTTATTTTTAATTTGATATTTCGAGGTTAAGTAAGTCATTTTTGTTAAGAAATAACAGTGGAATTTCACGACCCAAAAGTCAAAATATTAGATATAAAGTGAATGTATATATATATAAGTGCAAATAAAAGTAACAAATATAAGACGAACAATAATAATATCAAATAAAAATACACGATTAATTCTATTAACTTACTGTATCACGAGGCCAGACATCATCCTACCTTCTCCCCTAATACGTGATCTCCACTCTTTTCTATCTAAGATCATATCCTCGGCGAGATAAAGTTGCATCATATCTTCAACGAGATAAAGTTACATCATATCCTGTCTAATTACTTTCCTCCGATACTTTTTCAAAATATCAGACGAAAAATAGAAGAAGGACAAGAGGATTTTAATTTTCATTATTTGACTTGCAAGTTGATGAGACAAGAAATCTTCATATCCCTATTGAAGATGCCTTTCGATGATTGAAAATGGGCAAGATTGTCTTCAAGCAAGTCATTTTTATTCATTAAAGTTCAAAATTACTAAATTTAATTTCTCAAAGTCTATACAAAGTTGAAATATGGTAATATCAGAATTAGCATAATTTTGGATGGAAAAAAATAATTGCAAAAATCCAAGATTCATGAAAAAAAACACTACTCATCTTAACTGTTAGAATTTTAAAATTATCCTTAAACGAAAGAGTAATTTTTCAAAATTAATCGTTATATTCTGAGGTATGATTAATATTTCGTATTAAGCTTATATATATGAAAGAGACAGCTAGCTATATTTGGAAAAATCATAATGCGGCTGTCGGAAATATATTTACTTTATATATACGTGAATAATGATTTTCAAAATTATTTAGACAGGAAAAAGTGATGTATAATCATAAACTTCACATAATAAATAGTAAAAAGATAACTTAACACATGATTAAAGGGAAAGATATATACAACTTTAAGAATACGTCTAATGAGTACTAATAACTTAAAACTATTTTAATAGTGAATCATGCATGATGTGTCCTTTCTTTCTTATTTATTTCTATTCTTTGTCTTGTACAGCTAATATAATTATAAAAAGCTTAGCACTATTTTTATGCTAAAAATTGTAGTAGTATATTATAATATTTCTAGAAGATAAGCTTCATATATATACATATATATGTGTGTGTTTCTATTTTATACATATAGCTAAGAAGTGTTCTATCCATCATAAGAAAACCTTTCCATAAAATAGAAATAAAATCAGTGTAGACATCATTTTTTTCAAATCGTACCTTTGGAATAAGATGAATATATTATTATAGGAGGAATTTTAATATATAGTAACTCAAAAATATTTTAATTATGTTCTATAATTATATTTTGCTAATTAGGATTCATATCTATATGTTAGAGGTAGATGAGTGAGATTGAAAAAGAGAGGAGAGAGGGCAGCGAGGTGAATTGAATATTTAGACCTATCAAATAATTGTATATATATAACAGGCATAATGTTAGAGGTAGAGGAGTGAGATTGAAAGAAAGAGGAGAGAGGGCAGCGAGGTGAATTGAATATTTAGACCTATCAAATAATTGTATATATATAACAGGCATAATGTTAGAGGTAGAGGAGTGAGATTGAAAGAAAGAGGAGAGAGGGCAGCGAGGTGAATTGAATATTTAGACCTATCAAATAATTGTATATATATAACAGGCATACATATGTATTTGTATATTTGATAAGCAAGATTGAGAGAGAAAGGACAGATGCGAGCGAAAGAGAGTAAAGAGTGGAAAGAGGCTAACTGTATTTGTATATCTGTCATAAAATTGCATATGTATATTTATAATTTGTAACTGGTATACATATAAATTTGTATATTTGGCAAGCGAGATTGAGAGAGGGAGAGGAAAGACAAGCGAGCAAGGACAAAGAGTGTGGAAAGAGGCTAACTGTATTTGTATGTCTGTCATATAATTGTATATGTATATGTATAAAAAAGGAGAGAGGCGAGAGATATGAAGAGAGGAGAGAGACGACGTGATTACAACTAAAATTTAGCTGCGAGCCGTAATTAATTCAAACTATAGTTGTATTAGCTAATTCAATAACTAATAAATGTTTGCTTATTCGCGAAATTTGCCCTTATTATTATACACATATAATTTTAATTAATTCTTTAATTTGTAGTTTCAATTTCTTTTTCAATCTTTTGATAATCTATATGAACTAAGCAGGAAAAATAACTACTTCAATATATAGCACATGAAAAATATATTCCATGAATAGTAATTTTCATATTCAAAATGTGTGTGTTTAGAAGTTATAACCAATGAAGAGAAGGGGTCTTTGTACTTCTAGGACGAAATTTGGCATCACTATCTCAACGTCTCTTTTTTGCTAGATCTACATGTGAAGCTACTTTTTCTTGTTTTTAATCTTATTTTATAAGCAAAATTGAAAGAGAAATATATTAAAAATTACTAAGAGAAAAATCTTTAATGACGATAAATCACATAATAATTTTTTAAATTGTTATTTGATTTATCGCCACTAAATAGATAAATATAAAAATCAGTTTGAAAAGTAAATACGTTTGACCTCAATACCAAATGAAAACTTTCAAAGGTTGTTTTACTCAATCATAGAACTAAAAGCTGATCGAAAATGTATGAGTGATAAGTAACGATTCGTCGTGACTGATAAGTATTATTTTATTTACTTTTGATATCAATTATCACGACTTGACCTTCCAGTTTATGATGACACCTATCTTACCTTGGATAGGCAAGCCTAATCCTATCCCAAAATGGCTAGTAATTAATGGGCATAATAGAACAATTTAACCGAGTTAACATAAGCACAAGCTAATACTAGACATCTATCACCATAACAACAACAAAATGTCTCCTCCTAAGACCTAAAACTCACATGTACCAGACTACTGTAGACCAAATACAACACACTAACCATACTATCGCTCTATATACATATACATGCGAAAAATAATATACAGAGCAAATCTCGAGTCACAAAAGACAGCCACAAATACATAAAGAGAATGAAAGGATCCACAAATGTTCAATGTTCACTGTTCACTACTGGTCTCTGAATACAACTATCATAGTATGGGGCATGTTATCTCCAGTATAAAACCTTTTGAAATAAATTTAGATTAAGTCGGATCTTAGTATAAATGTCGAGTGAAAAATAAATATATACATATATTTCAATCTTATGTTTAATTTTATTTATTTATTTTTTTCTCTTATTTTAACTATGCTAACAAAAATTGTAGCTATTCTAAAACTCAAAAAGCTCATGTCATTGCCAATTTTCAGTTCTTATCTGTTGTTGCTTTTTTAAAAAACATTTGCGAGAACCTCTGAAGCCATTTACAAGTCAAAAAGTAATGCCATTTTTTCATAAAGTGGATTCCTTCATATATATATATATATATTTCATCATATTTGTGGACCCTATAATACATGTTGGCTTCTTTGTGCTCTTCATGCCCACCATGATTAATAATATT
>DF357838.1:9819-25412 GCA_000787875.1 Solanum virginianum | reverse complement strand
ATATATACATTAGAAAAATCGAAGACCAGAATTTTTAAAAATTAAATACAAGTACCAACCACAAAATTATAGTGAAGGAAAAATAAATTATTTTATTCCCTATCCCTATAATAAGTGAGAAAAATGTTAAATATTACTATCTTTATTTCATATTACGTTAATTGTTAGAGATTTTTTGATGTTTTAAAATGAGTTAATTGTAACTAATTAAATCAAATTGATATATTAAACAAAATAAGAGCCGGTAGGAGAATGAATTTAGCCAAACTTTTGCATGGTCAAAAGTTTTTATTATTTAAAAAATATCTATTTTATCTAGAGAGTTGATCAAATTTTTAGAAAACAAATATTTTCTAGTGATAACATACGTTTTTTTTTTCTTTCAAATTTTGTTTTAAAAAATTAGACTTTTGCAAAAGTGATGTATTCCTAATTCTCTCTGAATAGTATTCTTGAGCAAAATAGTATGGAGTGATGAGTCGAGTGTTGGATAACGCCAATATATTCTGTCTATAACAACATCCATGAAGGATCGGATCAGAATGATCCGCATCATAGTCATGATCAATTATAACGCTTGCATGATGAATTTATGACAAAACTAATAAAGGATCGGGTCGATGTGAAACTATCATATAAACTATATGTTTACGTGAATTCAATAAATTCTGCTTAAATACTATTTATATATATTAAAAAAATCTTCCAAATATAATAAATAATCAATTATAAAACCATAAATATTCTATATTAATTTAAATTTATTATAATAACTCATAAAATTCAAATTCTAAATTCGCTTTCAATAGACGTTTGTTGGATATATTCATATTATATGGTTGGTTTTATCCACTAATTGATGCCTTCTTTACATGCATGCACCTATCACTTTCAATCTTGCATGCAACTATGTACAACTTGCATATCCTAGTTTTAGTTTGATTTTGACTTAATATAAAATTCAAGAAAATTATTTTTCTTTTTTTAAAAAAATCTATGAGCTCAAATCAAAACAAATATAACAATAACATATCACTGATATCACATGAGTAGGGTTTGAGGATGGTAAAGTGTATGCAAATCTTATCACTATCTCATGAAAATAGAGAAGTTATTTCCTAAAAATCCTCTACTCAAATGTATCAACTCCAAATAAAAGAGAAAAAAATAGTAGAGATAGAATAACGACTAAACAAAAAGCAATATCAATGCTACATGAAAAAAAAACAAAAATAGCAAACATACAATCGAAGAGAATGACAATACAACTATAATAGCACGACTAGACAAAATAACATTCTACCTTTACTAGCCTTCTATCCTAATATGTTATCTAAAGCGTATCAAAATATATTTTAATCTTATACTCTCGCAATGAACTTAAAAATAAAATAAAATAAATTAATAAGTAAAATAATAATTTGGCATCTCAAAATATATATGACATTTTTCTTTCAGAAATATTTAAGGCTTTTTTATTAAAAAAAAAAAATTTAAGCCAACAAAATTATAAAAGCCGCCGCCCTAGTGGAAATAAATGGTGAAAAAATATGTATAAGCCACCCCAAAAAATTATCATTTTCCTTTTAATAGGTTCTTTTCAAGATAGTAGCATGCAATCTTACCTCAAAAATATTTTATGGCAAGGCCTAGCGGCGGTAGGATTTATGGTTAAGAATAGGATACATGAGATTTCAACAATTTTCTGTGGGTGTTAACTCAGCTGACATCTATGTCTCTTCAATTCTAATTGTGCACAAGTGGACACTTAAATTTATATAAAGTTAAACAAGTAGACACATGTGTTCTATGTGATATGATGCATGTAGGAAGTCATATAAGATGCAAATTGCCACGTAGGACACACATGTTTACTTCCTCAAGTGTATACAAATTTTGATATCTACTTATGCGTCCTATATCAAATAAAGTTAAATTAAAAAACATGTTTATATAGAAACTAGAACGACAAATTTTCACATATTACATGGTTTACAAATTAAAGAGAAATTTTCCACATGCATCATCTTCCTAGAGAAGAATTACAAAGTGATTTCGTCCATCTTATGTTTGAACTTTCAACCACAATAACACACGTCATGATTAATGTAAATTCATTTTTGCAGAAAAATGAAAAATTAACCAATAAATCTCCAAAAAGTTTATATTAAAAAATTAATAAAAATTCATTTTTGCAAAGATAATGTGGTCATTATTTATTAAAGATATTGTGTGTTTATTTTTTCTTTGTAGATTAGTCAAAGTAATACACCCCATAGATTCAAAATTCTTGTTGCCTATATATTTAGTAGTGGCCTCTTCACTCTTCATCACATAGAAGAAAGGGAAATTATAATAAAAGAGGATTTCAATTAAATATATAATGGCTGGTTTTTCCAAAATTGTTGCAACTATGTTCCTTATGATGATGCTGGTTTTTGCTACTGGTAATTAATTTAATTTCTTTTCTTTTATTCACAATTTCTCTAAGGGTGTACCTTAATTCTTTATTTATACATATGTCACTTATGTGATGTGTGTAACAAAAATCATGTATATTCATAAGTTGTTACATGTACCATAAGCATTTTACTACTCTCTTTTGATCTTCAATGTTAAATTTATGCTGAATTCAACGAGTTTAATTGAACTTATTATTTCTCTATTCTATATATGTGTGTGTTTTATTTATCTCACTTTATGTGATAGTGAGTGATGAGACATGAAATTAAAGAAAGAATATTTTTTAAAACTTGTATCCAAAATATGTTACTGATCATAACAGCTATGTGACTATAGAATCACATGATTAAGAGAGAAGTCTTAAATTATTTGTAAGTGTATAAAAAGATGACAGTCTTTGAACTCATAAAACTTAATTGAATTTTGAATTTGCTTCTGATATTATATGTTGATATGCAGATATGGTGGCGGAGGCAAGGATTTGCGAGTCGCCAAGTGGCAGATTCAAGGGGTTGTGCTTTAGCAGCAGTAACTGTGCTAATATTTGCCACAGAGAGGGCTTTACTGGTGGCGTCTGTCGCGGATTCCGTCGTCGTTGCTTATGCACCAAGCACTGTGTCTAAATAACTCTCAAAAAGTGAAAACATAAATGGATGACTCAACTGAAGGGAGAAAATAAATACTATGAATTAATCCATGTCATATCGTTTGTTGTTGTGTTTTATTTGTCATGAAATAAGACCATCTAAACTCGATCAAGAAACAGAATTGTTCTGTTTTGTTTTTTGGGAGTTAGTTGATACGGTTAATGTTGTTGTCAACTTTTAATTGTAAGTTTCTTTTTCTTTGAATGATTATTATATATTGTATCGTATAATATTGTTACTTTTAATAAAATATTTGTTTTGATAGTTTTTTAAATTTTATTATATCATGTGATAAAATTTTATTGTTATGTGAGGGAATTTGGTATACGAGAGTCAATGCATAATGATATGAATGTATCTTAACTTACAAGATAAACTAGGACAAAATTTTATTTCCAATATTACCTTGACTTTTCAAAGGAGTAAGGGCATCTTCATCATTTTGATATTTATCCCTAAGTTTTCTCAAACTTGTCATCTCATATCGAGTGTGATATAAAGTTATATTACTTTAATCATGATACAAATAATTTCAATATTATTAATTCCAACAATCAAAAGCTTAACGAAATACTAAGTAGACAAATAAAAAGGAGAGCTTAATTTCAAAGAACGCATTACAATTACGAGAAAGAATTATCAGTTATGAGAAAGCATTATCTGTTATGAGAAAGTATTATTAATTTTGAGAAAGAAAAGTTAATTTTAAAAAAATATGTTGAGCGAAGGTTCCAAGTATCACAATTTTAGTTTTTTCTCAAAGTGGGAAAACTTTAGAGTCATTGAGCACAATGCATATTTTGAAAGTACACTAGTATTAATCACTAATGTGGGTACGAATTAAGATAACTCCAATCCCATAAACTATGAGCGTAGGATAGGATCGTATCAAACTAATACGACTCATCAATTGCCACTTAGATGGATTCATAAATTTTTATTTTTTTCTTTACCGTGGCAAGATTTTTGTTGACTCTAACAACGTGGGCAAGATGTTGTATCATTATGATACTCATACTGATGGCTGTAGATTAGAGAAACTCCCCATGCTAAAGTATATTATTTTCAGATAGATATTGAGTTGCATTTATTAATACATTAAACCAGATGTTTTACCTACATTGCATTGCTTATGTTACTGAGTTATTTTTTGACTTAAGCCTATAAGTTGAGCATTGTATCCTGAATTTTTCTGTTTTGGTCATTTTACATATATATACTTTCCATGAACTGACATCCTTTGGACCTACATCATTTTACGATAAGGACACAGGGGACAGAGTCCCTTAGTAGGCCTATCACAGACGATTCAAATCTCTATCTAGCCATTGGTGAGGCCTCTTTGTAGTTTGAGACATCTTGATGGTCTTATTTCTAGTTATTTATTTTAGTTATGATAGCCATGTGCCTGTCATAGTGTTTGTTTTAGTTTTAGTTTAGAAGATTCATAGGCTAGTTGACACAATATTTCAATTTATCTTTTCTTTTAATATTGTCTTCGAGCAACTTTGATTTACTTGTTATCATCTAAGGGCTTTATCAGAATTATAGATATTATGCCTGATTCTAGTGCATTTCATTATATTTAAATCTTCTGCTGAGTAAAATAGTCAAATCAAGTGGTCTGTTTGGCATTAGAAATGATTTTGAGTGTCGATCACACTCAAAGTACAGACTCAGAGCATGACAATTATCCCACACTTTATATTCAAACAAAGAATTGAAGGGATACTAAAAGCTTACTCTAGAATAATTGTTCTTATTCATCACATCAAACGAATCAAAAGTTTTACAAATTCAATTCAAAACAATAGCTTAAAAGTTCTATTGCATAAAATGTTGTGCACGAAAAGCATTGTGATAAGCATATTGAAGTTGCGAAAAGTTATCATTTTATTGCAACATGTAATTTTATTGATACAATTTTTAAGAAAAAGTAATCAAAAATATTACTTAATTAATATATCTTTATAAATAATTAAATTGTTGTCTATATATGTGCCTCTTAATTCTAGAATAACTAATACTAAAGATGAAATTGAAAAAAAAATTAATTCTATCTTGATTATCTAAATTAATAACTATTTTTAATATACTTGACAACTTAAATAATACGAAGAAAATATGTAATTTACAAATTTGCATCCATTAATAAGTTGTTAGCCTGTAGTATTTCACTAAAAAAAAAGTCCTATAGAAGTTGGGTATTTTACTAAATTCCGTACAAACTTAGGAAGGAAAAAAAAACCTTCTAAGTAAATTAAAGATGAGTACCTAAAGAAAAGTTAGAGAGAAATAGTATGCTTTGTGACGTAAAAGATCACTTTAGAGAGAAATTATACGCTTTGAGATGTGAAATATTATTATTCTTTGAGAGTAATTATTTATATAGTTTATCAGAATTAACAAGCAATTTTCTATCAGGATACAAGAAAGCATAAAATATGTAATCAATTGAATTACGCTACATCAAAGAGTTTATCGTATTTATAGAGTCTGTTAAGTAGTCATTTTAGAATAGTCACTCTTTTGCTTAATAGACGCAACTAATATGTTTAAAAAACTTTAAATATTAATTTAAATTTTAAATAAACAAATTGATTTAAAAAATATGAGAATAAATCTTTATTTAATTCAAGATCTGATCCAAGCGCGATCGGTTCCACGTCCAAGCCCAATAATTTAGACTATGTGGACTTGACCTTAAGCAGGCTCAAAAAAGCCCTTCTCCCACCAATGTGGAGGACTCAACATTACAAACTATTCAACCTATATTACTTTGGTACATCTCTTAAAAAAATTTAGAAGTTTATTTTACTAAATTAATTTTGTCAATGAAGTTTTGAAATTTTAAATTAAGATGAGACATCTGCAGAATGTGATGTGGTAAATAAGATTATTTCTCTTTTAATAAAAAATTTCAAATTCAAGCTAGTCCTATTATTAAAAAAATGTCTTAATAAAAATATTTTAAATATTCCATGGAGCTTGAATTTAAATTAATCATAATTATAGAAGTACCAAACTCTAGTGGAAAATTAAGAAAAAAGTTTTTAACCAAGAGAAAAAAGAATGTTAATTAATTATTAAAAAAATTATGCATATGTTATTATTATTATTATCTCTTATCTTATTAATAAGAAGAGAGAGTTTTTGCTGAAGCAGACACCTCTCCGTCGACGTATCTGTTTCAGTTGTCGGCTTCTTCTTCTTTATTAAATGGGACCCATAAAAATATTTTGGGAATTTTTTAATTGAACCTTTTTAAAGCAACTGTTTAATAATTTTACAATATTACCGCTAACAACTAATTTTCACAATTGAAGGGTCCATAAAAATATTTTGGAGATTTTTCAGTTTAATTTATTTAAAACAATTGCTTAGTGATTTTGTGATATTGTCCCTCATAAATAATTTTTGAGCTACTTCAATTGTTTAGTTATTTTAAATTAATGGAACCTACAAAAATATTTTGGGGATTTCTTAATTTAATCTTTTCAAAACACCTGCTTAGTGATTTTACAATATTACCCCTACAACTAAGTTTCGCAATTGAAGGGCCCATAAAAATATTCTGGTGATTTTAAAGCAGCTGTTTAGTGATTTTACGATGTTTCTGGTGAAATGAAGATAAACGTTATAATTTATTTTAGAGTAAAAATTTAAAATTATTTAATCATTAGACTATAATTCATCAATATTAATAACATTTATTGAATATGTACTTTGCATCTAATAAAATAATTAAATAATATTTAATTATATTATTAAAAATAACTATTGAATTCGTATATCGCACGAGATTTTGTAACTAGTTTAATAGAAACAAGAGTGCAAATTAGTTTTTAGCCACCGGTATGTATCTTCCCCCCCCCCCCAACTCTACCTAGGTTAGATGTCACTCTCTCCTAGGTAGTACAATATTGTGGGTGATAAGACACTTGAAAAGCAAAATTATTTAAAGAATTAAAGATGTAGAAGTTTCTAAAATTGACAACACAATGGTAGCAGAGATCAATTTTTATATTCCCTCCATTTCATTCTATTAATTCGATCAGTCCTGATTGATATCAATGCTAATTCTTTAATGAAAAAATAATTATTGAAATCCAATTAAATATACTAATAAGAGACAATAGCCCAACATACAAGGCCCATTCTGTAAATTGAATTGAATCCATAAATTAATGTTCAATATCTGATATATATACATTAGAAAAATCGAAGACCAGAATTTTTAAAAATTAAATACAATTACCAACCACCCACTCCTATAGACAATAATTCAAAATATTTATGAGAAAATTATAGTGAAGGAAAATAAATTATTTTATTCCTTATCCCTATAATAAGTGAGAAAAATGTTAAATATTACTACCTCTATTTCATATTAAGTTAATTGTTAGAGAATTTTTGATGTTTCAAAATGAGTGAATTATTCACTTTTCAAGGGATGTGTTAAATTTTTTTTTTCAATTTTACCCTTCATTAATTAAGTTTCTAAGGTTAAATTTTATATGAGAAATAAACGATACATTAAATGAGTGTGTGGAGTTTGAAAAGAGTAAAAATGGAAAAAACATGATTTTTTTTAATATGTGTGAAATGATCCAACAATTCACTTAATATAAAACAGAGGTAGTAATAATTAGTATCCAATATACTCTATTCATTCGGATTTACGTGTCAAATTTTGATTTAGCACATATATTAAGAACACAATAATTAGTATAGTAAGTTTAGAATTTTATTAATTGATAGGATCCCATAAATATTTATTCACTATATTTTTTAAAGACAATAACTAAAGTTAATAAATTGAGGATATAATAAAAAAAGAAATTGTTCTTTCTTGATTTGTGAAAAATAACAAGTAAAAATTAATACTTGTCCAGTTTATAAAATCAAGAGATAATTTATACCAAATTCTTAACTTACCCTTATCATTAATTATGGTCGTTTTTCTATTATATATTTCAAGACAATGTATTAATTATGTTCAAAGAATGATTTGGTAAAATTACCTTCGTTATTTTACTATTTTTTAATCCTTGTTCATGTCAATAAGCGACATATAAAAATGGACGAAAAGTAAAAAATATTTGATAAATAAATTCGAACCGAAAAAGTATATAGCAATTTTGTAGAATTATTCAAATTTCAAGCAAGTTGAAGAACTTATAAGTTGTAACTAATTAAATCAAATTGATATATTAAACAAAATAAGAGCCGGTAGGAGAATGAATTTAGCTAAACTTTTGCATGGTCAAAAGTTTTTATTATTTAAAAAATGTCTATTTTATCTAGAGAGTTGATCAAATTTTTAGAGAACAAATATTTTCTAGTGATAACATACGTTTTTTTTTTCAAATTTTGTTTTAAAAAATTAGACTTTTGCAAAAGTGATGTATTCCTAATTCTCTCTGAATAGTATTCTTGAGTAAAATAGTATGGAGTGATGAGTGAGTGTTGGATAACGCCAATATATTCTGTCTATAACAACGCCCATGAAGGGTCGGATCAGAATGGCTCGCATCATAGTCATGATCTTACATGACGCTTGCATGATGAATTTATGACAAAATCAATAAAGGGTCGGATCGATGTGAAGCTATCATATAAGTTATATGTTTACGTGAATTCAGTAAATTCTGCTTAAATACTATTTATATATTAAAAAATCTTCCAAATATGATAAATAGTCAATTATAAAACTATAAATATTCTATATTAATTTAAATTTATTATAATAACTTATAAAGTTCAAATTCTAAATTTGCGTTCAATAGACGTTTGTTGGATATATTCATATTATATGGTTGGTTTTATCCACTAATTGATGCCTTCTTTACATGCATGCACCTATCACTTTCAATCTTGCATGCAACTACGTACAACTTGCATATCCAAGTTTTAGTTTGATTTTGGCTTAATATAAAATTTAAGAAATTTTTTTTTTTAAAAATCTATGAGCTCAAATCAAAACAAATATAACAATAACATATCACTGATATTACATGAGTAGGGTTTGACAAGAGGCCTAGGTGGCCCAGCAGCGACGGGGGATGCATGGTAGGATTTTATGGGCTAAGGAACTAGAAACATACGATTTCGGCAGTGTTCTGCGGGTGTTAGCCCACTGGATGGTAAAGTGTATGCAAATCTTATCACTATCTCATGGAAATAGAGAAGTTATTTCCTAAAAATCCTCTACTCAAATGTATCAACTCCAAATAAAAGAGAAAAAAATAGTAGAGATAGAATAACGACTAAACAAAAGGCAATATCAATGCTACATGAAAAAAAAAACAAAAATAGCAAACATACAATCGAAGAGAATGACAATACAACTATAATAGTACGACTAGACAAAATAACATTCTATCTTTACAAGTCTTCTATCCTAATATGCTACCTAAAGCGTATCAAAATATACTTTAATCTTATACTCTGGCAATGAACTTAAAAAAATTAAAATAAATTAATGAGTAAAATAATAATTTGGCATCTCAAAATATATGACATTTTTTTTTTCAGAAATATTTAAGGCTTTTTAAAAAAAAAAAAAATTAAAGCCAACAAAATTATAAAAGCCGCCGCCCTAGTGGAAATAATGGTGAAAAAATATGTATAAGCCACCCCAAAAAATTATCATTTTCCTTTTAGTTAGTTCTTTTCAAGATAGTAGCATGCAATCTTACCTCAAAAATATTTTATGGCCAGGTGGCCCAGCGGTAGCAAGGGACGTCTGGTAGGATTTTATGGCCAAAAATAGGAAACAGGCGATTTTAGCAGTTTTCTGTGAGTGTTAACTCACAGATTCTGGTGCTGCAGGGGGCTCCAACTGAACTTTCCTGAAAAATCATACGAGTGGGTCCGTAACGAGTCTGGTAAGATGCCCAGGTGGCCTGGCGGCAGCGAGGGATGCCTAGTAGGATTTTATAGGCCAAGGAAAAAAATAGGAGATTTCAGCAGTTTTCTGTGGGTGTTAGCCCATGAATTCTGGTGCTGCAGGGTGCTCCGGCGCAAATTTCCTAAAAATTCATATTTGTGGGCCGCAGCGAGCCTAGAAAGACGTCCAGGCGGCCTGGTGGCGATGGAGGATGCCTTGTAGGATTTTATGGACTAAGGAATAGGAAACAAACGATTTTGGTAATTTTCTGTGGGTGTTAGCCTAAAATTTTGGCTCTGTAGGGGGCTCTGGCACAACTTTCTCAAAAAATCATAGGAGCGGGTCCGCAATGAGCCTGACAAGAGGCCCAGGTGGCCCGACGGCAGCGGGGGACGCCTGTTAGGATTTTATGGGCCAAGGAACAGGACACAAGCGATTTTGACAGTTTTTTGTGGGTGTCAGCCCATAGATTCTGGAGCTGCAATGGGCTCTGCACAACTTTTTCAAAAAATCATACTAGTGGGTCCGTAATAAGCCCGACAAGAGATCCGACGGCGGCCGGGGACGCCTGGTAGGATTTTGTAGGCTAAGGAATAGGAAATAAGTGGTTTAGGCAGTTTGCTGTAGGTTTTAGCCTACAGATTCTGGCACTATAGGGGGTTCCGGCACAACTTTCTCAAAAAATCATACGAGTAGGTCTGCAACGAGCCTAACAAGAGGTCCATGTGACCCGACGAGGGCGAAGGATTCATGGTAGGATTTTATGGGCCAAGGAACAGGAAATAGGTAATTTCGATAGTTTTCAATGGGTGTTAACCCACAGATTCTAGCACTGCAGGGGGCTCCAATGTACTTTACTGAAAAATGATATGAGTAGGTCCATAACAAGCCTATTAATTGGCCTAGATGGCCTAGCGATGGCGGGGCACGCCTGGTAGGATTTTATGGGCCAAGTAACAGAAAACATGTGATTTCGATAGTTTTCTATTGGTGTTAGCTCACGGATTCTGACGCAGCAGGGGCTCCGACATAACTTTCTCAAAAAATCATATAACTGGATCCTCAACGAGCACAGCAAGAGGCCTAGGTGGCCCAGCAGCGACGGGGGATGCATGGTAGGATATTATGGGCTAAGGAACTAGAAACATACGATTTCGGCAGTGTTCTGCGGGTGTTAGCCCACTGATTCTGGTGCTAGAAGGGGCTCGATGCAAGTTTCTCAAAAAATCATACGAGTGGGTGCGCAACAAGCTCGACAAGAGGCTCAGGTGGCCTGTTGGCGATGGGGGACCTCTAGTCGGATTTTATGGGCCAAAGAATAGGAAACAGATAATTTCGACTGTTTTCTGTGGGTTAGCCTACGAATTCTGGTGCTACAGGGGGCTCTGGTGCAACTTTCTCAAAAAAGCATACGAGTGGGTCTGCAACGAGCCCAAAAAGAGGCCTAGGTGGCCCGACCGTGGCTGGGGATGTCCGGTGGGATTTTATGGGCCAAGGATTAGGAAATAGGCGATTTCAACAGTTTTCTGTAGGTTTTAGCCCACTGATTCCAGCGCTACAGGGGGCTCCTATTCAACTTTCTCAAAAAATCATAGAGTGGGTCTGCAACGAGCCCGACAAGAGGTCCAGGTGGTCCGACGGCGATGAGGGACGCCTGGTAGGATATTATGGGCCAAGGAACAGAAAACAGTCATTTTCGATAGTTTCCTATGGGTGTTAGCCCATAGGTTCCGGCGTTGTAGGGGTCTCCAATGTAACTTTCTCGAAAAATCATACGAGTGGATCCACAACTAGTTCGGCATGAGGCCCAGGTGGCCCCACGGGGGACGTTTGATAGGATTTTTGGGCCAAAAAACAGGAAACATGCGATTTTGGCAGTTTTCTATGAGTGTTAGCCCACATATTCTGGCGCTGCATGGGGCTTCGGTGCAACTTTCCCAAAAAATCATACGAGCGGATCCACAATGAGCCCGACAAAAGGTCTAGGTTGCCCGGTGCTGACGGGGGACACATGGTAGGATTTTATGGTCCAAGGAATAGGAAACAAGTGATTTTAGTATTTTTATGTGGATGTTAGCCTACAGATTCTGGCGCTGCAAGGGGCTCTGGTGCAACTTTCCTAAAAAATTATACGAGTGGGTCGACTACGAGCTCGGCTAGAGGCCCAGGTGGCCCGATAGCGTGGGCTAAGGAACAGGAAACATGCCATTTCAATAGTTTTATGTGGGTTTTACCCCACGGATTCTGGCGCTACAGGGGGCTCCGACGCAACTTTCTCAAAATATCATATGAGTGGGTTCGCAACTAGCCCATTAAGAGGTCCAGGTAGCCCGATGGCGGCGAGCGACGCCTGGTAAGATTTTATGGGCCAAGGAACAGGAAATAGGCGATTTCGCTAGTTTTCTGTGGGTGTCAGCTCATATATTCTGGCACTATAAGGGGCTACAACGTAACTTTCTCAAAAAATCATACGAGTGGGTCTGCAATGAGCCCGGCAAGAGGCCAAGGTGGCCGAGCGACGGCGTGGTACACCTGGTAGGATTTTTTTGTCCAAGGAACAAGAAACAAATGATTTTGATAGTTTTCTATATGTGTTAGCTCACGAATTTTAGCACTGCAGGGGACTCAAATGCAACTTTCTCGAAATATTATATGAGTGAGTTGGCAACGTGCCCGACAAGCTCAGGTGGCCCAGCGGCGGCGGGCGATGTCTATTAGGATTTTATGGGCCAAGGAACAGAAAACATGTGATTTCAACACTTTTCTATGGTTAGCCCACAAATTCTAGTACTATAGATAGAAAAGTCATGTTTTATGACCACAAATTTCTTATTGATTTATGATAGAAAAATCTTTATTTTTAATAATAAATTAATAATAAATTTTATTATAATTGAGTAACCTAATAAGGCAAAAAAATGTACAATTAATTAATCATAGTTAATTACTAACCCCTTGTTTGGATGGTTGTTACCCGTTGTATTGTATTGTATTACTAGTTTAAGTACAATGTTTGTTTTGATTGTTACTTAAATTTCATTGTATCGTATCGCTTAATTCCATTGTTAGGTAACGATGAAAAGACCCATTTTATGTAACGATCGATTTGGTGTGATTGCATCGTTACTTAATATCTTATTCTCATTTTTTACTTTATTTATTTATTAAATAATTATACTTTATCATTTACCCTATATTTTCATGAAATCCACCACATACTCTTCAATTTCTCATAGATTTATCATTCAAATTATGGATATATGACATTAAGTAACTACGAAGAACAATACAATCTATCCAAACATTGTAGTCATTGAAACAATACAATACAATACAATATAATACAGTATAATACAATACAATACATTATAAAACAATACACAACAACCATCCAAACAAAGTGTAAAAGAATATATATATAGCATATTTTTATTAGTTTAATTAATTTTTAGCCACCGGTATTTCTCTTTCTTATGTTAATCATTTCGTCCATTCTTCCTAGGTTATGATGTCATACTCTCCTACGTAATATTGATGTTGACAATATTGTTGGGTAATAAGACACTTGAGGATCAAAATTAAATAATTAGAGAAGTAGAAATTTCTAAAATTGACAACACAACACTATCAAAGATCCATTTTTGTACTTTCATTGGTTTTATTTTATTTGACTCTTATATTAGAAGGATAATTTTTAGAAAGAGCAAACAGTTGAAATATGATAAGATAAAAAATAATTATAATTTGCTAAAATTATGATTCGTAGCTACATATTATAGGAGGAGGGTAAGTGAATTGAGATAGAGAGGAGAGAGGGTAGAGAGTGGAGAGAGATAAATTGTATATATATATATATATATATATATATATATATATATATATATATATATATATATCTGCCAAATTGTATGTGTATATCTGTTAAAAGAGGGGAGAGAGATAAATTGTATATATATATATATATATATATATATATATATATATATATATATATATATATATCTGCCAAATTGTATGTGTATATCTGTTAAACAATTGAATATATGTAATTGATAATAGTATATCTAGCAAGCGAAATTGGGAGAAGGAGGAGAGTGGCGAGTGAGATCGAGAGGGGGAGGGGAGAGAGGACAGTAAGTGGAGAGAGGTGAATTGTATATACATATCCATCGAATTAAATATGTATATCTGTCAAATAATTATATATATGCAATTAGTATACATATGTATTTGTATATCTGGCAAGAGATTGCACGAGAGAGAAGAGACGCGAGAGAGAGGAAGAGAGGAAGAGAGGAGAGAGAAAATAATAATTAAAAAAATTTAACTATAACTATAAATTATAATTTTTTCAAACTATGATATAATATAAATACATATTATATATTCATCTAGTTACATAATTTAAAACTTTAATTAATATTGTAAAAAATTTATGGGCCATTAGAATATATTAGCCGCCCAATTTTAATCAATTTTTGCTCTATATTTTATTTTGCACGAAAATTCAGTATAACATAGACAAAAGTACATGCCTTTTTTTTTTTTTCACTTTTTATATTTTACATACATATATTCATATGTAAAATTTTAGTCAATTTTACTATGTATTTCAACCACATGAAATTAAGCAAAATATACATGAAAAATTAAAAGCATGCTAAATGAGTTTATTATATTTATTGTTATTTTGATAAATTAATGGTTGAAGTTTGTTTTTTTATGATACATGGATTTTATGTTTCAAAATTGAAAATTAATGTATCAATTCATCTCTCTAGCTAGTCTTGTAACTTTATTTTTTAGGATTTTAGTGCTATGATTGGAATTTTTTAATTTTAATTATT
The DNA here is from genome assembly GCA_000787875.1 of Solanum virginianum. NCBI lineage: Eukaryota > Viridiplantae > Streptophyta > Magnoliopsida > Solanales > Solanaceae > Solanum > Solanum virginianum. The sequence goes on along the minus strand of DF357838.1, from coordinate 10,563 downwards.
AGAGATTTTTAACGATGAAAAAAAAAAAATCCTTTTAGATCCACACGTAAGAATTGATAATTAACCGTGGCAAGATATTTGTTGACTCTAACAACGTGGGCAAGATATTGTATCATTATGATACTCATACTGATGGCTGTAGATTAGAGAAACTCCCGAAGCTAAAGTATATTATTTTCAGATAGAGATTGAGTTGCATTTATTTATACATTAAACCAGATGTTTTACCTACATTGCATTGCTTATGTTACTGAGTTATTTTTTGACTTAAGCCTACAAGTTGAGCATTGTATCCTGAATTTTTCTGTTTTGGTCATTTTACATACACATACTTTCCATGAACTGACATCCTTTGGACCTACATCATTTTACGATAAGGACACAGGGGGCAGAGTCCCTTAGTATGCCTATCACAGACGATTCAAATATCTATCTAGCCATTGGTGAGGCCTCTTCGTAGTTTGAGACATCTTGATGGTCTTATTTCTAGTTATTTATTTTAGTTATGATAGCCATGTGCCTGTCATAGTGTTTGTTTTAGTTTTAGTTTAGAAGATTCATAGGCTAGTTGACACAATATTTCAATTTATCTTTTCTTTTAATATTGTCTTCGAGCAACTTTGATTTACTTGTTATCATCTAAGGGCTTTATCAGAATTATAGATATTATGCCTGATTCTAGTGCATTTCATTATATTTAAATCTTCTGCTGAGTAAAATAGTCAAATCAAGTGGTCTGTTTCG